>CANTUQ010000437.1:0-86599 GCA_947683425.1 Excoecaria cochinchinensis | reverse complement strand
CGGTGATTTTTCCCTAGTGGTACCCCTAGGGAAATCCGTAAAAAATTCGTCGGATTCCGACGAAGCCAATTCTCGATGCGTTGTGACCGGCAAGGCTATTCCAACCGAGTTTTACCCGAATTATTGGACTCGGATCAAAAATTTCACCACTTTTTACGATTTCTCGATTTCGGTGATTTTCCCTAGTGGTACCCCTAGGGAAATCCGTAAAAATTTGTCGGT
Source organism: Excoecaria cochinchinensis (assembly GCA_947683425.1). Classification (NCBI taxonomy): domain Eukaryota; kingdom Viridiplantae; phylum Streptophyta; class Magnoliopsida; order Malpighiales; family Euphorbiaceae; genus Excoecaria; species Excoecaria cochinchinensis. Next base: position 86,377 of record CANTUQ010000437.1, on the reverse strand, counting down.
ATTCCGACGAAGCCAATTCTCGATGCGTTGTGACCAGGCTAGTAGCTATTCCAACCGAGTTTTCCCGAATTATTGGACTCGGAACCAAAAATTTCACCACTTTTTACGATTTCTCGATTTCGGTGATTTTCCCTAGTGGTACCCCTAGGGAAATCCGTAAAAAATTCGTCGGATTCCGACGAAGCCAATTCTCGATGCGTTTGTGACCGGCAAGCTAATTCCAACCGAGTTTTCCCGAATTATTGGACTCGGATCCAAAATTTCACCACTTTTTACGATTTCTCGATTTCGGTGATTTTCCCTAGTGGTACCCCTAGGGAAATCCGTAAAAATTTGTCGGATTCCGACGAAGCCAATTTTCGATGCGTTGTGACCGGCAAGCTTCCAGTAGCTATTCCAACCGAGTTTTCCCGAATTATTGGACTCGGATCAAAAATTTCACCACTTTTTACGATTTCTCGATTTCGGTGATTTTCCCTAGTGGTACCCCTAGGGAAATCCGTAAAAATTCGTCGGATTCCGACGAAGCCAATTGTCGATGCGTTGTGACCGGCAAGCTTCCAGTAGCTATTCCAACCGAGTTTTCCCGAATTATTGGACTCGGATCAAAAATTTCACCACTTTTTACGATTTCTCGATTTCGGTGATTTTCCCTAGTGGTACCCCCTAGGAAAATCCGTAAAATTCGAATTCGGATTCCGACGAAGCCAATTCTCGATGCGTTGTGACCGGCAAGCTTCCAGTAGCTATTCCAACCGAGTTTTCCCGAATTATTGGACTCGGATCCAAAATTTCACCACTTTTTACGATTTCTCGATTTCGGTGATTTTCCCTAGTGGTACCCCTAGGGAAATCCGTAAAAAATTCGTCGGATTCCGACGAAGCCAATTCTCGATGCGTTGTGACCGGAAAGCTATATCCAACCGAGTTTTCCCGAATTATTGGACTCGGATCCAAAATTTCACCACTTTTTACGATTTCTCGATTTCGGTGATTTTCCCTAGTGCCCTAGGGAAATCCGTAAAAATTCGTCGGATTCCGACGAAGCCAATTCTCGATGCGTTGTGACCGACAAGATTCCAGTAGCTATTCCAACCGAGTTTTCCCGAATTATTGGACTCGGATCCAAAATTTCACCACTTTTTACGATTTCTCGATTTCGGTGATTTTCCTAGTGGTACCCCTAGGGAAATCCGTAAAAATTCGTCGGATTCCGACGAAGCCAATTCTCGATGCATTGTGACCGGCAAGCTTCCAGTAGATATTCCAACCGAGTTTTCCCGAATTATTGGACTCGGATCAAAAATTTCACCACTTTTTACGATTTCTCGATTTCGGTGATTTTCCCTAGTGGTACCCCTAGGGAAATCCGTAAAAATTCGTCGGATTCCGACGAAGCCAATTCTCGATGCGTTGTGACCGGCAAGCTATTCCAACCGAGGTTTCCCGAATTATTGGACTCGGATCCAGAATTTTACCACTTTTTACGATTTCTCGATTTCGGTGATTTTCCCTAGTTGGTACCCCCTATGGAAATCCGTAAAAATTCGTCGAATTCCGACGAAGCCAATTCTCGATGCGTTGTGACCGGCAAGCTTCCAGTAGCTATTCCAACCGAGTTTTCCCGAATAATTGGACTCGGATCCAAAATTTCACCACTTTTTACGATTTCTCTATTTCGGTGATTTTCCCTAGTGGTACCGCTAGGGAAATCCGTAAAAATTCGTCGGATTCCGACGAAACCAATTCTCGATGCGTTGTGACCGGCAAGCTATTCCAACCGAGTTTTACCCGAATTATTGGACTCGGATCCAAAATTTCACCACTTTTTACGATTTCTCGATTTCGGTGATTTTCCCTAGTGGTACCCCTAGGGAAATCCGTAAAAATTCGTCGGATTCCGACGAAGCCAATTCTCGATGCGTTGTGACCGGCAAGCTATTCCAACCGAGTTTTCCCGAATTATTGGACTCGGATCCAAAATTTTACCACTTTTTACGATTTCTCGATTTCGGTGATTTTCCCTAGTGGTACCCCTATGGAAATCCGTAAAAATTCGTCGGATTCCGACGAAGCCAATTCTCGATTCGTTGTGACCGGCAAGCTTCCAGTAGCTATTCCAACCGAGTTTTCCCGAATTATTGGACTCGGATCCAAAATTTCACCACTTTTTACGATTTCTCGATTTCGGTGATTTTCCCTAGTGGTACCCCTAGGAAAATCCGTAAAAATTCGTCGGATTCCGACGAAGCCAATTCTCGATGCGTTGTGACCGGCAAGCTATTCCAACCGAGTTTTCCCGAATTATTGGACTCGGATCAAAAATTTCACCACTTTTTACGATTTCTCGATTTCGGTGATTTTCCCTAGTGGTACCCCTAGGGAAATCCGTAAAAATTTGTCGGGATTCCGACGAAGCCAATTTTCGATGCGTTGTGACCGGCAAGCTTCCAGTAGCTATTCCAACCGAGTTTTCCCGAATTATTGGACTCGGATCAAAAATTTCACCACTTTTTACGATTTCTCGATTTCGGTGATTTTCCCTAGTGGTACCCCTAGGGAAATCCGTAAAAATTCGTCGGATTCCGACGAAGCCAATTGTCGATGCGTTGTGACCGGCAAGCTTCCAGTAGCTATTCCAACCGAGTTTTCCCGAATTATTGGACTCGGATCAAAAATTTCACCACTTTTTACGATTTCTCGATTTCGGTGATTTTCCCTAGTGGTACCCCCTAGGAAAATCCGTAAAAATTCGTTGGATTCCGACGAAGCCAATTCTCGATGCGTTGTGACCGGCAAGCTTCCAGTAGCTATTCCAACCGAGTTTTCCCGAATTATTGGACTCGGATCCAAAATTTCACCACTTTTTACGATTTCTCGATTTCGGTGATTTTCCCTAGTGGTACCCCTAGGGAAATCCGTAAAAATTCGTCGGATTCCGACGAAGCCAATTCTCGATGCGTTGTGACCGGAAAGCTATTCCAACCGAGTTTTCCCGAATTATTGGACTCGGATCAAAAATTTCACCACTTTTTACGATTTCTCGATTTCGGTGATTTTCCCTAGTGGTACCCCTAGGGAAATCCGTAAAAATTTGTCGGATTCCGACGAAGCCAATTTTCGATGCGTTGTGACCGGCAAGCTTCCAGTAGCTATTCCAACCGAGTTTTCCCGAATTATTGGACTCGGATCAAAAATTTCACCACTTTTTACGATTTCTCGATTTCGGTGATTTTCCCTAGTGGTACCCCTAGGGAAATCCGTAAAAATTCGTCGGATTCCGACGAAGCCAATTCTCGATGCGTTGTGACCGGCAAGCTATTCCAACCGAGTTTTCCCGAATTATTGGACTCGGATCAAAAATTTCACCACTTTTTACGATTTCTCGATTTCGGTGATTTTCCCTAGTGGTACCCCTAGAGAAATCCGTAAAAATTCGTCGGATTCCGTCGAAGCCAATTCTCGATGCGTTGTGACCGGCAAGCTTCCAGTAGATATTTCCAACCGAGTTTTCCCGAATTATTGGAATCGGATCCAAAATTTCACCACTTTTTACGATTTCTCGATTTCGGTGATTTTCCCTAGTGGTACCCCTATGGAAATCCGTAAAAATTCGTCGGATTCCGACGAAGCCAATTCTCGATGCGTTGTGACAGGCAAGCTTCCAGTAGCTATTCCAACCGAGTTTTCCCGAATTATTGGACTCGGATCCAAAATTTCACCACTTTTTACGATTTCTCGATTTCGGTGATTTTTCCTAGTGGTACTCCTAGGGAAATCCGTAAAAATTCGTCGGATTCCGACGAAGCCAATTCTCGATGCGTTGTGACCGGCAGGCTATTCCAACCGAGTTTTCCCGAATTATTGGACTCGGATCAAAAATTTCACCACTTTTTACGATTTCTCGATTTCGGTGATTTTCCCTAGTGGTACCCCTAGGGAAATCCGTAAAAATTCGTCGGATTCCGACGAAGCCAATTCTCGATGCGTTGTGACCGGCAAGCTATTCCAACCGAGTTTTACCGAATTATTGGACTCGGATCCAAAATTTCACCACTTTTTACGATTTCTCGATTTCGGTGATTTTCCCTAGTGGTACCCCTAGGGAAATCCGTAAAAATTTGTCGTATTCCGACGAAGCCAATTTTCGATGCGTTGTGACCGGCAAGCTTCTAGTAGCTATTCCAACCGAGTTTTCCCGAATTATTGGACTCGGATCCAAAATTTCACCACTTTTTACGATTTCTCGATTTCAGGTGATTTTCCCTAGTGGTACCCCTAGGGAAATCCGTAAAAATTCGTCGGATTCCGACGAAGCCAATTCTCGATGCGTTGTGACCGGCAAGCTATTCCAACCGAGTTTTCCCGAATTATTGGACTCGGATCAAAAATTTCACCACTTTTTACGATTTCTCGATTTCGGTGATTTTCCCTAGTGGTACCCCTAGGGAAATCCCGTAAAAATTTGTCGGATTCCGACGAAGCCAATTTTCGATGCGTTGTGACCGGCAAGCTTCCAGTAGCTATTCCAACCGAGTTTTCCCGAATTATTGGACTCGGATCAAAAATTTCACCACTTTTTACGATTTCTCGATTTCGGTGATTTTCCCTAGTGGTACCCCTAGGGAAATCCGTAAAAATTCGTCGGATTCCGACGAAGCCAATTGTCGATGCGTTGTGACCGGCAAGCTTCCAGTAGCTATTCGAACCGAGTTTTCCCGAATTATTGGACTCGGATAAAAAATTTCACCACTTTTTACGATTTCTCGATTTCGGTGATTTTCCCTAGTGGTACCCCCTAGGAAAATCCGTAAAAATTCGTTGGATTCCGACGAAGCCAATTCTCGATGCGTTGTGACCGACAAGCTTCCAGTAGCTATTCCAACCGAGTTTTCCCGAATTATTGGAACTCGGATCCAAAATTTCACCACTTTTTACGATTTCTCGATTTCGGTGATTTTCCCTAGTGGTACCCCTAGGGAAATCCGTAAAAATTCGTCGGATTCCGACGAAGCCAATTCTCGATGCGTTGTGACCGGAAAGCTATTCCAACCGAGTTTTCTCGAATTATTGGACTCGGATCAAAAATTTCACCACTTTTTACGATTTCTCGATTTCGGTGATTTTCCCTAGTGGTACCCCTAGGGAAATCCGTAAAAATTTGTCGGATTCCGACGAAACCAATTTTCGATGCGTTGTGACCGGCAAGCTTCCAGTAGCTATTCCAACCGAGTTTTCCCGAATTATTGGACTCGGATCAAAAATTTCACCACTTTTTACGATTTCTCGATTTCAGGTGATTTTCCCTAGTGGTACCCCTAGGGAAATCCGTAAAAATTCGTCGGATTTCGACGAAGCCAATTCTCGATGCGTTGTGACCGGCAAGCTATTCCAACCGAGTTTTCCCGAATTATTGGGACTCGGATCAAAAATTTCACCACTTTTACGATTTCTCGATTTCGGTGATTTTCCCTAGTGGTTACCCCTAGAGAAATCCGTAAAAATTCGTCGGATTCCGTCGAAGCCAATTCTCGATGCGTTGTGACCGGCAAGCTTCCAGTAGATATTCCAACCGAGTTTTCCCGAATTATTGGAATCGGATCCAAAATTTCACCACTTTTTACGATTTCTCGATTTCGGTGATTTTCCCTAGTGGTACCCCTAGGGAAATTCGTAAAAATTCGTCGGATTCCGACGAAGCCAATTCTCGATGCGTTGTGACCGGCAAGCTATTCCAACCGAGTTTTCCCGAATTATTGGACTCGGATCCAAAATTTTACCACTTTTTACGATTTCTCGATTTCGGTGATTTTCCCTAGTGGTACCCCTATGGAAATCCGTAAAAATTCGTCGGATTCCGATGAAGCCAATTCTCGATGCGTTGTGACAGGCAAGCTTCCAGTAGCTATTCCAACCGAGTTTTCCCGAATTATTGGACTCGGATCCAAAATTTCACCACTTTTTACGATTTCTCGATTTCGGTGATTTTTCCTAGTGGTACCCCTAGGGAAATCCGTAAAAAATTCGTCGGATTCCGACGAAGCCAATTCTCGATGCGTTGTGACCGGCAGGCTATTCCAACCGAGTTTTCCCGAATTATTGGACTCGGATCAAAAAATTTCACCACTTTTTACGATTTCTCGATTGCGGTGATTTTCCCTAGTGGTACCCCTAGGGAAATCCGTAAAAATTTGTCGGATTCCGACGAAGCCAATTCTCGATGCGTTGTGACCGGCAAGCTATTCCAACCGAGTTTTACCGAATTATTGGACTCGGATCCAAAATTTCACCACTTTTTACGATTTCTCGATTTCGGTGATTTTCCCTAGTGGTACCCCTAGGGAAATCCGTAAAAATTTGTCGTATTCCGACGAAGCCAATTTTCGATGCGTTGTGACCGGCAAGCTTCTAGTAGCTATTCCAACCGAGTTTTCCCGAATTATTGGACTCGGAACCAAAATTTCACCACTTTTTACGATTTCTCGATTTCGGTGATTTTCCCTAGTGGTACCCCTAGGGAAATCCGTAAAAATTCGTCGGATTCCGACGAAGCCAATTCTCGATGCGTTGTGACCGGCAAGCTATTCCAACCGAGTTTTCCCGAATTATTGGACTCGGATCAAAAATTTCACCACTTTTTACGATTTCTCGATTTCGGTGATTTTCCCTAGTGGTACCCCTAGGGAAATCCGTAAAAATTTGTCGGATTCCGACGAAGCCAATTTTCGATGCGTTGTGACCGGCAAGCTTCCAGTAGCTATTCCAACCGAGTTTTCCCGAATTATTGGACTCGGATCAAAAATTTCACCACTTTTTACGATTTCTCGATTTCGGTGATTTTCCCTAGTGGTACCCCTAGGGAAATCCGTAAAAATTCGTCGGATTCCGACGAAGCCAATTGTCGATGCGTTGTGACCGGCAAGCTTCCAGTAGCTATTCCAACCGAGTTTTCCCGAATTATTGGACTCGGATCAAAAATTTCACCACTTTTTACGATTTCTCGATTTCGGTGATTTTCCCTAGTGGTACCCCCTAGGAAAATCCGTAAAAATTCGTTGGATTCCGACGAAGCCAATTCTCGATGCGTTGTGACCGGCAAGCTTCCAGTAGCTATTCCAACCGAGTTTTCCCGAATTATTGGACTCGGATCCAAAATTTCACCACTTTTTACGATTTCTCGATTTCGGTGATTTTCCCTAGTGGTACCCCTAGGGAAATCCGTAAAAATTCGTCGGATTCCGACGAAGCCAATTCTCGATGCGTTGTGACCGGAAAGCTATTCCAACCGAGTTTTCCCGAATTATTGGACTCGGATCCAAAATTTCACCACTTTTTACGATTTCTCGATTTCGGTGATTTTCCCTAGTGCCCTAGGGAAATCCGTAAAAATTCGTCGGATTCCGACGAAGCCAATTCTCGATGCGTTGTGACCGACAAGATTCCAGTAGCTATTCCAACCGAGTTTTCCCGAATTATTGGACTCGGATCCAAAATTTCACCACTTTTTACGATTTCTCGATTTCGGTGATTTTCCCTAGTGGTACCCCTAGGGAAATCCGTAAAAATTCGTCGGATTCCGACGAAGCCAATTCTCGATGCATTGTGACCGGCAAGCTTCCAGTAGCTATTCCAACCGAGTTTTCCCGAATTATTGGACTCGGATCAAAAATTTCACCACTTTTTACGATTTCTCGATTTCGGTGATTTTCCCTAGTGGTACCCCTAGGGAAATCCGGTAAAAATTTGTCGGATTCCGACGAAGCCAATTCTCGATGCGTTGTGACCGGCAAGCTTCCAGTAGCTATTCCAACCGAGTTTTCCCGAATTATTGGACTCGGATCCAAAATTTCACCACTTTTTACGATTTCTCGATTTCGGTGATTTTCCCTAGTGGTACCCCTAGGGAAATCCGTAAAAATTCGTCGGATTCCGACGAAGCCAATTCTCGATGCGTTGTGACCGGCAAGCTATTCCAACCGAGTTTTCCCGAATTATTGGACTCGGATCCAAAATTTCACCACTTTTTACGATTTCTCGATTTCGGTGATTTTCCCTAGTGGTACCCCTAGGGAAATCCGTAAAAATTTGTCGGATTTCGACGAAGCCAATTCTCGATGCGTTGTGACCGGCAAGCTATTCCAACCGAGTTTTACCGAATTATTGGACTCGGATCCAAAATTTCACCACTTTTTACGATTTCTCGATTTCGGTGATTTTCCCTAGTGGTACCCCTAGGGAAATCCGTAAAAATTTGTCGGATTCTGACGAAGCCAATTCTCGATGCGTTGTGACCGGAAAGCTTCCAGTAGCTATTCCAACCGAGTTTTCCCGAATTATTGGACTCGGATCCAAAATTTCACCACTTTTTACGATTTCTCTATTTCGGTGATTTTCCCTAGTGGTACCGCTAGGGAAATCCGTAAAAATTCGTCGGATTCCGACGAAACCAATTCTCAATGCGTTGTGACCGGCAAGCTATTCCAACCGAGTTTTACCGAATTATTGGACTCGGATCCAAAATTTCACCACTTTTTACGATTTCTCGATTTCGGTGATTTTCCCTAGTGGTACCCCTAGGGAAATCCGTAAAAATTCGTCGGATTCCGACGAAGCCAATTCTCGATGCGTTGTGACCGGCAAGCTATTCCAATCGAGTTTTCCCGAATTATTGGACTCGGATCCAAAATTTTACCACTTTTTACGATTTCTCGATTTCGGTGATTTTCCCTAGTGGTACCCCTATGGAAATCCGTAAAAATTCGTCGGATTCCGACGAAGCCAATTCTCGATGCGTTGTGACCGGCAAGCTTCCAGTAGCTATTCCAACCGAGTTTTCCCGAATTATTGGACTCGGATCCAAAATTTCACCACTTTTTACGATTTCTCGATTTCGGTGATTTTCCCTAGTGGTACCCCTAGGAAAATCCGTAAAAATTCGTCGGATTCCGACGAAACCAATTCTCGATGCGTTGTGACCGGCAAGCTATTCCAACCGAGTTTTCCCGAATTATTGGACTCGGATCAAAAATTTCACCACTTTTTACGATTTCTCGATTTCGGTGATTTTTCCCTAGTGGTAACCCTAGGGAAATCCGTAAAAATTCGTCGGATTCCGTCGAAGCCAATTCTCGATGCGTTGTGACCGGCAAGCTTCCAGTAGATATTCCAACCGAGTTTTCCCGAATTATTGGACTCAGATCCAAAATTTCACCACTTTTTACGATTTCTCGATTTCGGTGATTTTCCCTAGTGGTACCCCTAGGGGAAATCCGTAAAAATTCGTCGGATTCCGACGAAGCCAATTCTCGATGCGTTGTGACCGGCAAGCTATTCCAACCGAGTTTTACCAAATTATTGGACTCGGATCCAAAATTTCACCACTTTTTACGATTTCTCGATTTCGGTGATTTTCCCTAGTGGTACCCCTAGGGAAATCCGTAAAAATTTGTCGGATTCCGATGAAGCCAATTCTCGATGCGTTGTGACCGGCAAGCTTCCAGTAGCTATTCCAACCGAGTTTTCCCGAATTATTGGACTCGGATCCAAAATTTCACCACTTTTACGATTTCTCGATTTCGGTGATTTTCCCTAGTGGTACCCCAAGGGAAATCCGTAAAAATTCGTCGGATTCCGACGAAGCCAATTCTCGATGCGTTGTGACCGGCAAGCTATTCCAACCGAGTTTTCCCGAATTATTGGACTCGGATCAAAAAATTTCACCACTTTTTACGATTTCTCGATTTCGGTGATTTTCCCTAGTGGTACCCCTAGGGAAATCCGTAAAAATTCGTCGGATTCCGACGAAGCCAATTCTCGATGCGTTGTGACCGGCAAGCTATTCCAACCGAGGTTTCCCGAATTATTGGACTCGGATCCAGAATTTTACCACTTTTTACGATTTCTCGATTTCGGTGATTTTCCCTAGTGGTACCCCTATGGAAATCCGTAAAAATTCGTCGAATTCCGACGAAGCCAATTCTCGATGCGTTGTGACCGGCAAGCTTCCAGTAGCTATTCCAACCGAGTTTTCCGAATTATTGGACTCGGATCCAAAATTTCACCACTTTTTACGATTTCTCTATTTCGGTGATTTTCCCTAGTGGTACCCGCTAGGGAAATCCGTAAAAATTCGTCGGATTCCGACGAAACCAATTCTCGATGCGTTGTGACCGGCAAGCTATTCCAACCGAGTTTTACCGAATTATTGGACTCGGATCCAAAATTTCACCACTTTTTACGATTTCTCGATTTCGGTGATTTTCCCTAGTGGTACCCCTAGGGAAATCCGTAAAAATTCGTCGGATTCCGACGAAGCCAATTCTCGATGCGTTGTGACCGGCAAGCTATTCCAACCGAGTTTTCCCGAATTATTGGACTCGGATCCAAAATTTTACCACTTTTTACGATTTCTCGATTTCGGTGATTTTCCCTAGTGGTACCCCTATGGAAATCCGTAAAAATTCGTCGGATTCCGACGAAGCCAATTCTCGATTCGTTGTGACCGGCAAGCTTCCAGTAGCTATTCCAACCGAGTTTTCCCGAATTATTGGACTCGGATCCAAAATTTCACCACTTTTTACGATTTCTCGATTTCGGTGATTTTCCCTAGTGGTACCCCTAGGAAAATCCGTAAAAATTCGTCGGATTCCGACGAAGCCAATTCTCGATGCGTTGTGACCGGCAAGCTATTCCAACCGAGTTTTCCCGAATTATTGGACTCGGATCAAAAATTTCACCACTTTTTACGATTTCTCGATTTCGGTGATTTTCCCTAGTGGTAACCCTAGGGAAATCCGTAAAAATTCGTCGGATTCCGTCGAAGCCAATTCTCGATGCGTTGTGACCGGCAAGCTTCCAGTAGATATTCCAACCGAGTTTTCCCGAATTATTGGACTCAGATCCAAAATTTCACCACTTTTTACGATTTCTCGATTTCGGTGATTTTCCCTAGTGGTACCCCTAGGGAAATCCGTAAAAATTCGTCGGATTCCGACGAAGCCAATTCTCGATGCGTTGTGACCGGCAAGCTATTCCAACCGAGTTTTACCGAATTATTGGACTCGGATCCAAAATTTCACCACTTTTTACGATTTCTCGATTTCGGTGACTTTCCCTAGTGGTACCCCTAGGGAAATCCGTAAAAATTTGTCGGATTCCGACGAAGCCAATTCTCGATGCGTTGTGACCGGCAAGCTTCCAGTAGCTATTCCAACCGAGTTTTCCCGAATTATTGGACTCGGATCCAAAATTTCACCACTTTTTACAATTTCTCGATTTCGGTGATTTTCCCTAGTGGTACCCCAAGGGAAATCCGTAAAAATTCGTCGGATTCCGACGAAGCCAATTCTCGATGCGTTGTGACCGGCAAGCTATTCCAACCGAGTTTTCCCGAATTATTGGACTCGGATCAAAAATTTCACCACTTTTTACGATTTCTCGATTTCGGTGATTTTCCCTAGTGGTACCCCTAGGGAAATCCGTAAAAATTCGTCGGATTCCGACGAAGCCAATTCTCGATGCGTTGTGACCGGCAAGCTATTCCAACCGAGGTTTCCCGAATTATTGGACTCGGATCCAGAATTTTACCACTTTTTACGATTTCTCGATTTCGGTGATTTTCCCTAGTGGTACCCCTATGGAAATCCGTAAAAATTCGTCGAATTCCGACGAAGCCAATTCTCGATGCGTTGTGACCGGCAAGCTTCCAGTAGCTATTCCAACCGAGTTTTCCCGAATTATTGGACTCGGATCCAAAATTTCACCACTTTTTACGATTTCTCGATTTCGGTGATTTTCCCTAGTGATACCCCTAGGGAAATCCGTAAAAATTCATCGGATTCCGACGAAGCCAATTCTCGATGCGTTGTGACCGGCAAGCTATTCCAACCGAGTTTTCCCGAATTATTGGACTCGGATCAAAAATTTGACCACTTTTTACGATTTCTCGATTTCGGTGATTTTCCCTAGTGGTACCCTTAGGGAAATCCGTAAAAATTCGTCGGATTCCGTTGAAGCCAATTCTCGATGCGTTGTGACCGGCAAGCTTCCAGTAGATATTCTAACCGAGTTTTCCCGAATTATTGGACTCGAATAAAATTTCACCACTTTTTACGATTTCTCGATTTCGGTGATTTTCCCTAGTGGTACCCCTAGGGAAATCCGTAAAAATTCGTCGGATTCCGACGAAGCCAATTCTCGATGCGTTGTGACCGGCAAGATTCCAGTAGCTATTCTGACCGATTTTTCCCGAATTATTGGACTCGGATCCAAAATTTCACCACTTTTTACGATTTCTCGATTTCGGTGATTTTCCCTAGTGGTACCCCTAGGGAAATCCGTAAAAATTCGTCGGATTCCGACGAAGCCAATTCTCGATGCGTTGTGACCGGCAAGCTTCCAGTAGCTATTCCAACCGAGTTTTCCCGAATTATTGGACTCGGATAAAAAATTTCACCACTTTTTACGATTTCTCGATTTCGGTGATTTTCCCTAGTGGTACCCCTAGGGAAATCCGTAAAAATTCGTCGGATTCCGACGAAGCCAATTCTCGATGCGTTGTGACCGGCAAGCTATTCCAATCGAGTTTTCCCGAATTATTGGACTCGGATCCAAAATTTCACCACTTTTTACGATTTCTCGATTTCGGTGATTTTCCCTAGTGGTACCCCTAGGGAAATCCGTAAAAATTTGTCGGATTCCGACGAAGCCAATTCTCGATGCGTTGTGACCGGCAAGCTTCCAGTAGATATTCCAACCGAGTTTTCCCGAATTATTGGAATCGGATCCAAAATTTCACCACTTTTTACGATTTCTCGATTTCGGTGATTTTCCCTAGTGGTACCCCTAGGGAAATCCGTAAAAATTTGTCGGATTCCGACGAAGCCAATTCTCGATGCGTTGTGACCGGCAAGCTTCCAGTAGATATTCCAACCGAGTTTTCCCGAATTATTGGACTCGGATCTAAAATTTCACCACTTTTTACGATTTCTCGATTTCGGTGATTTTCCCTAGTGGTACCACTATGGAAATCCGTAAAAATTCGTCGGATTCCGACGAAGTCAATTCTCGATGCGTTGTGACCGGCAAGCTTCCAGTAGCTATTCCAACCGAGTTTTCCCAAATTATTGGACTCGGATCCAAAATTTCACCACTTTTTACGATTTCTCGATTTCGGTGATTTTCCCTAGTGGTACCCCTAGGGAAATCCGTAAAAATTCGTCGGATTCCGACGAAACCAATTCTCGATGCGTTGTGACCGGCAAGCTATTCCAACCGAGTTTTACCGAATTATTGGACTCGGATCCAAAATTTCACCACTTTTTACGATTTCTCGATTTCGGTGATTTTCCCTAGTGGTACCCCTAGGGAAATCCGTAAAAATTCGTCGGATTCCGACGAAGCCAATTCTCGATGCGTTGTGACCGGCAAGCTTCCAGTAGCTATTCCAACCGAGTTTTCCCAAATTATTGGACATGGATCAAAAATTTCATCACTTTTTACGATTTCTCGATTTTCCCTAGTGGTACCCCTAGGGAAATCCGTAAAAATTCGTCGGATTCCGACGAAGCCAATTCTCGATGCGTTGTGACCGGCAAGATTCCAGTAGCTATTCCAACCGAGTTTTCCCGAATTATTGGACTCGGATCCAAAATTTCACCACTTTTTACGATTTCTCTATTTCGGTGATTTTCCCTAGTGGTACCCCTAGGGAAATCCGTAAAAATTCGTCGGATTCCCGACGAAGCCAATTCTCGATGCGTTGTGACCGGCAAGCTATCCCAACCGAGTTTTCCCGAATTATTGGACTCGGATCCAAAATTTCACCACTTTTTACGATTTCTCGATTTCCGGTGATTTTCCCTAGTGGTACCCCTAGGGAAATCCGTAAAAATTCGTCGGATTCCGACGAAACCAATTCTCGATGCGTTGTGACGGCAAGCTATTCCAACCGAGTTTTACCGAATTATTGGACTCGGATCCAAAATTATCACCACTTTTTTACGATTTCTCGATTTCGGTGATTTTCCCTAGTGGTACCCCTAGGGAAATCCGTAAAAATTTGTCGGATTCCGACGAAGCCAATTCTCGATGCGTTGTGACCGGCAAGCTTCCAGTAGCTATTCCAACCGAGTTTTCCCGAATTATTGGACTCGGATCCAAAATTTCACCACTTTCTACGATTTCTCTATTTCCGGTGATTTTCCCTAGTGGTACCCCTAGGGAAATCCGTAAAAATTCGTCGGATTCCGACGAAACCAATTCTCGATGCGTTGTGACCGGCAAGCTATTCCAACCGAGTTTTACCGAATTATTGGACTCGGATCCAAAATTTCACCACTTTTTACGATTTCTCGATTTCGGTGATTTTCCCTAGTGGTACCCCTAGGGAAATCCGTAAAAATTCGTCGGATTCCGACGAAGCCAATTCTCGATGCGTTGTGACCGGCAAGCTTCCAGTAGCTATTCCAAACCGAGTTTTCCCAAATTATTGGACATGGATCAAAAATTTCATCACTTTTTACGATTTCTCGATTTTCCCTAGTGGTACCCCTAGGGAAATCCGTAAAAATTCGTCGGATTCCGACGAAGCCAATTCTCGATGCGTTGTGACCGGCAAGATTCCAGTAGCTATTCCAACCGAGTTTTCCCGAATTATTGGACTCGGATCCAAAATTTCACACCACTTTTTACGATTTCTCTATTTCGGTGATTTTCCCTAGTGGTACCCCTAGGGAAATCCGTAAAAATTCGTCGGATTCCGACGAAGCCAATTCTCGATGCGTTTGTGACCGGCAAGCTATCCCAACCGAGTTTTCCCGAATTATTGGACTCGGATCCAAAATTTCACCACTTTTTACGATTTCTCGATTTCGGTGATTTTCCCTAGTGGTACCACTAGGGAAATCCGTAAAAATTCGTCGGATTCCGACGAAGCCAATTCTCGATGCGTTGTGACCGACAAGATTCCAAGTAGCTATTCCAACCGAGTTTTCCCGAATTATTGGACTCGGATCCAAAATTTCACCACTTTTTACGATTTCTCTATTTCGGTGATTTTCCCTAGTGGTACCCCTAGGGAAATCCGTAAAAATTCGTCGGATTCCGACGAAGCCAATTCTCGATGCGTTGTGACCGGCAAGCTTCCAGTAGCTATTCCAACCGAGTTTTCCCGAATTATTGGACTCGGATCAAAAATTTCACCACTTTTTACGATTTCTCGATTTCGGTGATTTTCCCTAATGGTACCCCCTAGGAAAATCCGTAAAAATTCGTTGGATTCCGACGAAGCCAATTCTCGATGCGTTGTGACCGGCAAGCTTCCAGTAGCTATTACCAACCGAGTTTTCCCGAATTATTGGACTCGGATCCAAAATTTCACCACTTTTTACGATTTCCTCGATTTCGGTGATTTTCCCTAGTGGTACTTCTAGGGAAATCCGTAAAAATTCGTCGGATTCCGACGAAGCCAATTCTCGATGCGTTGTGACCGGCAAGCTATTCCAACCGAGTTTTCCCGAATTATTGGACTCGGATCCAAAATTTCACCACTTTTTACGATTTCTCGATTTCGGTGATTTTCCCTAGTGGTACCCCTAGGAAAATCCGTAAAATTCGTCGGATTCCGACGAAGCCAATTCTTGATGCGTTGTGACCGGCAAGCTATTCCAACCGAGTTTTCCCGAATTATTGGACTCGGATCAAAAATTTCACCACTTTTTACGATTTCTCGATTTCGGTGATTTTCCCTAGTGGTACCCCTAGGGAAATCCGTAAAAATTCGTCGGATTCCGACGAAGCCAATTCTCGATGCGTTGTGACCGGCAAGCTTCCAGTAGCTATTCCAACCGAGTTTTCCCGAATTATTGGACTCGGATCCAAAATTTCACCACTTTCTACGATTTCTCTATTTCGGTGATTTTCCCTAGTGGTACCCCTAGGGAAATCCGTAAAAATTCGTCGGATTCCGACGAAACCAATTCTCGATGCGTTGTGACCGGCAAGCTATTCCAACCGAGTTTTACCGAATTATTGGACTCGGATCCAAAATTTCACCACTTTTTACGATTTCTCGATTTCGGTGATTTTCCCTAGTGGTACCCCTAGGGAAATCCGTAAAAAATTCGTCGGATTCCGACGAAGCCAATTCTCGATGCGTTGTGACCGGCAAGCTATCCCAACCGAGTTTTCCCGAATTATTGGACTCGGATCCAAAATTTCACCACTTTTTACGATTTCTCGATTTCGGTGATTTTCCCTAGTGGTACCCCTAGGGAAATCCGTAAAAATTTGTCGGATTCCGACGAAGCCAATTCTCGATGCGTTGTGACCGGCAAGCTTCCAGTAGATATTCCAACCGAGTTTTCCCGAATTATTGGACTCGGATCCAAAATTTCACCACTTTTTACGATTTCTCGATTTCGGTGATTTTCCCTAGTGGTACCCCTAGGGAAATCCGTAAAAATTTGTCGGATTCCGACGAAGCCAATTCTCGATGCGTTGTGACCGGCAAGCTTCCAGTAGATATTCCAACCGAGTTTTCCCGAATTATTGGACTCGGATCCAAAATTTCACCACTTTTTACGATTTCTCGATTTCGGTGATTTTCCCTAGTGGTACCCCTAGGGAAATACGTAAAAATTCGTCGGATTCCGACGAAGCCAATTCTCGATGCGTTGTGACCGGCAAGCTTCCAGTAGCTATTCCAACCGAGTTTTCCCAAATTATTGGACATGGATCAAAAATTTCATCACTTTTTACGATTTCCTCGATTTTCCCTAGTGGTACCCCTAGGGAAATCGTAAAAATTCGTCGGATTCCGACGAAGTCAATTCTCGATGCGTTGTGACCGCAAGATTCCAGTAGCTATTCCAACCGAGGTTTCCCGAATTATTGGACTCGGATCCAAAATTTCACCACTTTTTACGATTTCTCTATTTTCGGTGATTTTCCCTAGTGGTACCCCTAGGGAAATCCGTAAAAATTCGTCGGATTCCGACGAAGCCAATTCTCGATGCGTTGTGACCGGCAAGCTATTCCAACCGAGTTTTCCCGAATTATTGGACTCGGATCCAAAATTTCACCACTTTTTACGATTTCTCGATTTCGGTGATTTTCCCTAGTGGTACCCCTAGGGAAATCCGTAAAAATTCGTCGGATTCCGACGAAGCCAATTCTCGATGCGTTGTGACCGACAAGATTCCAGTAGCTATTCCAACCGAGTTTTCCCGAATTATTGGACTCGGATCCAAAATTTCACCACTTTTTACGATTTCTCTATTTCGGTGATTTTCCCTAGTGGTACCCCTAGGGAAATCCGTAAAAATTCGTCGGATTCCGACGAAGCCAATTCTCGATGCGTTGTGACCGGCAAGCTTCCAGTAGCTATTCCAACCGAGTTTTCCCGAATTATTGGACTCGGATCAAAAATTTCACCACTTTTTACGATTTCTCGATTTCGGTGATTTTTCCTAATGGTACCCCCTAGGAAAATCCGTAAAAATTCGTTGGATTCCGACGAAGCCAATTCTCGATGCGTTGTGACCGGCAAGCTTCCAGTAGCTATTCCAACCGAGTTTTCCCGAATTATTGGACTCGGATCCAAAATTTCACCACTTTTTACGATTTCTCGATTTCGGTGATTTTCCCTAGTGGTACCCCTAGGGAAATCCGTAAAAATTCGTCGGATTCCGACGAAGCCAGTTCTCGATGCGTTGTGACCGGCAAGCTATTCCAACCGAGTTTTCCCGAATTGTTGGACTCGGATCCAAAATTTCACCACTTTTTACGATTTCCGATTTCGGTGATTTTCCCTAGTGGTACCCCTAGGAAAATCCGTAAAAATTCGTCGGATTCCGACGAAGCCAATTCTCGATGCGTTGTGACCGGCAAGCTATTCCAACCGAGTTTTCCCGAATTATTGGACTCGGATCAAAAATTTCACCACTTTTTACGATTTCTCGATTTCGGTGATTTTCCCTAGTGGTACCCCTAGGGAAATCCGTAAAAATTCGTCGGATTCCGACGAAGCCAATTCTCGATGCGTTGTGACCGGCAAGCTTCCAGTAGCTATTCCAACCGAGTTTTCCCGAATTATTGGACTCGGATCCAAAATTTCACCACTTTTTACGATTTCTCGATTTCGGTGATTTTCCCTAGTGGTACCCCTAGGGAAATCCGTAAAAATTCGTCGGATTCCGACGAAACCAATTCTCGATGCGTTGTGACCGGCAAGCTATTCCAACCGAGTTTTACCGTATTATTGGACTCGGATCCAAAATTTCACCACTTTTTACGATTTCTCGATTTCGGTGATTTTCCCTAGTGGTACCCCTAGGGAAATCCGTAAAAATTCGGAGGATTCCGACGAAGCCAATTCTCGATGCGTTGTGACCGGCAAGCTATTCCAACCGAGTTTTCCCGAATTATTGGACTCGGATCAAAAATTTCACCACTTTTTACGATTTCTCGATTTCGGTGATTTTCCCTAGTGGTACCCCTAGGGAAATCCGTAAAAATTTATCGGATTCCGACGAAGCCAATTCTCGATGCGTTGTGACCGGCAAGCTATTCCAACCGAGTTTTACCGAATTATTGGACTTGGATCCAAAATTTCACCACTTTTTACGATTTCTCGATTTCGGTGATTTTCCCTAGTGGTACCCCTAGGGAAATCCGTAAAAATTTGTCGGATTCCGACGAAGCCAATTCTCGATGCGTTGTGACCGGCAAGCTTCCAGTAGCTATTCCAACCGAGTTTTCCCGAATTATTGGACTCGGATCCAAAATTTCACCACTTTTTACGATTTCTCGATTTCGGTGATTTTCCCTAGTGGTACCCCTAGGGAAATCAGTAAAAATTCGTCGGATTCCGACGAAGCCAATTCTCGATGCGTTGTGACCGGCAAGCTATTCCAACTGAGTTTTCCCGAATTATTGGACTCGGATCCAAAATTTCACCACTTTTTACGATTTCTCGATTTCGGTGATTTTCCCTAGTGGTACCCCTAGGGAAATCCGTAAAAATTCATCGGATTCCGTCGAAGCCAATTCTCGATGCGTTGTGACCGGCAAGCTTCCAGTAGATATTCCAACCGAGTTTTCCCGAATTATTGGACTCGGATCAAAAATTTCACCACTTTTTACGATTTCTCGATTTCGGTGATTTTCCCTAGTGGTACCCCTAAGGAAATCCGTAAAAATTCATCGGATTTCGACGAAGCCAATTCTCGATGCGTTGTGACCGGCAAGCTATTCCAACCGAGTTTTCCCGAATTATTGGACTCGGATCCAAAATTTCACCACTTTTTACGATTTCTCGATTTCGGTGATTTTCCCTAGTGGTACCCCTAGGGAAATCCGTAAAAATTCGTCGGATTCCGACGAAGCCAATTCTCGATGCGTTGTGACCGGCAAGCTTCCAGTAGCTATTCCTACTGAGTTTTCCCGAATTATTAGACTCGGATCAGAAATTTCACCACTTTTTACGATTTCTCGATTTCGGTGATTTTCCCTAGTGATACCCCTAGGGAAATCCGTAAAAATTCGTCGGATTCCGACGAAGCCAATTCTCGATGCGTTGTGACCGGCAAGCTATTCCAACCGAGTTTTCCCGAATTATTCGACTCGGATCAAAAATTTCACCACTTTTTACGATTTCTCGATTTCGGTGATTTTTCCTAGTGGTACCCCTAGGGAAATCCGTAAAAATTCGTCGGATTCCGACGAAGCCAATTCTCGATGCGTTGTGACCGGCAAGCTTCCAGTAGCTATTCCTACTGAGTTTTCCCGAATTATTAGACTCGGATCAGAAATTTCACCACTTTTTACGATTTCTCGATTTCGGTGATTTTCCCTAGTGATACCCCTAGGGAAATCCGTAAAAATTCGTCGGATTCCGACGAAGCCAATTCTCGATGCGTTGTGACCGGCAAGCTATTCCAACCGAGTTTTCCCGAATTATTCGACTCGGATCAAAAATTTCACCACTTTTTACGATTTCTCGATTTCGGTGATTTTCCCTAGTGGTACCCTTAGGAAAATCCATAAAAATTCGTCGGATTCCGTCGAAGCCAATTCTCGATGCGTTGTGACCGGCAAGCTATTCCAACTGAGTTTTACCGAATTATTGGACTCGGATCCAAAATTTCACCACTTTTTACGATTTCTCGATTTCGGTGATTTTCCCTAGTGGTACCCCTAGGAAAATCCGTAAAAATTCGTCGGATTCCGACGAAGCCAATTCTCAATGCGTTGTGACCGGCAAGCTATTCCAACCGAGTTTTCCCGAATTATTGGACTCGGATCAAAAATTTCACCACTTTTTACGATTTCTCGATTTCGGTGATTTTCCCTAGTGGTACCCCTAGGGAAATCCGTAAAAATTCGTCGGATTCCGACGAAGCCAATTCTCGATGCGTTGTGACCGGCAAGCTATTCCAACCGAGTTTTCCTGAATTATTGGACTCGGATCCAAAATTTCACCACTTTTTACGATTTCTCGATTTCGGTGATTTTCCCTAGTGGTACCCCTAGGGAAATCCGTAAAAATTCGTCGGATTTCGACGAAGCCAATTCTCGATGCGTTGTGACCGGCAGGCTATTCCAACCGAGTTTTCCCGAATTATTGGACTCGGATCAAAAATTTCACCACTTTTTACGATTTCTCGATTTCGGTGATTTTCCCTAGTGGTACCCCTAGGGAAATCCGTAAAAATTCGTCGGATTCCGACGAAGCCAATTCTCGATGCGTTGTGACCGGCAAGCTTCCAGTAGATATTCCAACCGAGTTTTCCCGAATTATTGGACTCGGATCCAAAATTTCACCACTTTTTACGATTTCTCGATTTCGGTGATTTTCCCTAGTGGTACCCCTAGGGAAATCCGTAAAAATTCGTCGGATTTCGACGAAGCCAATTCTCGATGCGTTGTGACCGGCAAGCTATTCCAACCGAGTTTTCCCGAATTATTGGACTCGGATCAAAAATTTCACCACTTTTTACGATTTCTCGATTTCGGTGATTTTTCCTAGTGGTACCCCTAGGGAAATCCGTAAAAATTCGTCGGATTCCGACGAAGCCAATTCTCGATGCGTTGTGACCGGCAAGATTCCAGTAGCTATTCCAACCGAGTTTTCCCGAATTATTGGACTCGGATCCAAAATTTCACCACTTTTTACGATTTCTCGATTTCGGTGATTTTCCCTAGTGGTACCCCTAGGGAAATCCGTAAAAATTCGTCGGATTCCGACGAAGCCAATTCTCGATGCGTTGTGACCGGCAAGCTATTCCAACCGAGTTTTCCCGAATTATTGGACTCGGATCAAAAATTTCACCACTTTTTACGATTTCTCGATTTCGGTGATTTTCCCTAGTGGTACCCCTAGGGAAATCCGTAAAAATTCGTCGGATTCCGTCGAAGCCAATTCTCGATGCGTTGTGACCGGGAAGCTTCCAGTAGATATTCCAACCGAGTTTTCCCGAATTATTGGACTCGGATCCAAAATTTCACCACTTTTTACGATTTCTCGATTTCGGTGATTTTCCCTAGTGGTACCCCTAGGGAAATCCGTAAAAATTCGTCGGATTCTGACGAATCCAATTCTCGATGCGTTGTGGCCGGCAAGATTCCAGTAGCTATTCCAACCGAGTTTTCCCGAATTATTGGACTCGGATCCAAAATTTCACCACTTTTTACGATTTCTCGATTTCGGTGATTTTCCCTAATGGTACCCCCTAGGAAAATCCGTAAAAATTCGTTGGATTCCGACGAAGCCAATTCTCGATGCGTTGTGACCGGCAAGCTTCCAGTAGCTATTCCAACCGAGTTTTCCCGAATTATTGGACTCGGATCCAAAATTTCACCACTTTTTACGATTTCTCGATTTCGGTGATTTTCCCTAGTGGTACCCCTAGGGAAATCCGTAAAAATTTATCGGATTCCGACGAAGCCAATTCTCGATGCGTTGTGACCGGCAAGCTATTCCAACCGAGTTTTACCGAATTATTGGACTTGGATCCAAAATTTCACCACTTTTTACGATTTCTCGATTTCGGTGATTTTCCCTAGTGGTACCCCTAGGGAAATCCGTAAAAATTTGTCGGATTCCGACGAAGCCAATTCTCGATGCGTTGTGACCGGCAAGCTTCCAGTAGCTATTCCAACCGAGTTTTCCCGAATTATTGGACTCGGATCCAAAATTTCACCACTTTTTACGATTTCTCGATTTCGGTGATTTTCCCTAGTGGTACCCCTAGGGAAATCAGTAAAAATTCGTCGGATTCCGACGAAGCCAATTCTCGATGCGTTGTGACCGGCAAGCTATTCCAACTGAGTTTTCCCGAATTATTGGACTCGGATCCAAAATTTCACCACTTTTTACGATTTCTCGATTTCGGTGATTTTCCCTAGTGGTACCCCTAGGGAAATCCGTAAAAATTCATCGGATTCCGTCGAAGCCAATTCTCGATGCGTTGTGACCGGCAAGCTTCCAGTAGATATTCCAACCGAGTTTTCCCGAATTATTGGACTCGGATCAAAAATTTCACCACTTTTTACGATTTCTCGATTTCGGTGATTTTCCCTAGTGGTACCCCTAAGGAAATCCGTAAAAATTCATCGGATTTCGACGAAGCCAATTCTCGATGCGTTGTGACCGGCAAGCTATTCCAACCGAGTTTTCCCGAATTATTGGACTCGGATCCAAAATTTCACCACTTTTTACGATTTCTCGATTTCGGTGATTTTCCCTAGTGGTACCCCTAGGGAAATCCGTAAAAATTCGTCGGATTCCGACGAAGCCAATTCTCGATGCGTTGTGACCGGCAAGCTTCCAGTAGCTATTCCTACTGAGTTTTCCCGAATTATTAGACTCGGATCAGAAATTTCACCACTTTTTACGATTTCTCGATTTCGGTGATTTTCCCTAGTGATACCCCTAGGGAAATCCGTAAAAATTCGTCGGATTCCGACGAAGCCAATTCTCGATGCGTTGTGACCGGCAAGCTATTCCAACCGAGTTTTCCCGAATTATTCGACTCGGATCAAAAATTTCACCACTTTTTACGATTTCTCGATTTCGGTGATTTTTCCTAGTGGTACCCCTAGGGAAATCCGTAAAAATTCGTCGGATTCCGACGAAGCCAATTCTCGATGCGTTGTGACCGGCAAGCTTCCAGTAGCTATTCCTACTGAGTTTTCCCGAATTATTAGACTCGGATCAGAAATTTCACCACTTTTTACGATTTCTCGATTTCGGTGATTTTCCCTAGTGATACCCCTAGGGAAATCCGTAAAAATTCGTCGGATTCCGACGAAGCCAATTCTCGATGCGTTGTGACCGGCAAGCTATTCCAACCGAGTTTTCCCGAATTATTCGACTCGGATCAAAAATTTCACCACTTTTTACGATTTCTCGATTTCGGTGATTTTCCCTAGTGGTACCCTTAGGAAAATCCATAAAAATTCGTCGGATTCCGTCGAAGCCAATTCTCGATGCGTTGTGACCGGCAAGCTATTCCAACTGAGTTTTACCGAATTATTGGACTCGGATCCAAAATTTCACCACTTTTTACGATTTCTCGATTTCGGTGATTTTCCCTAGTGGTACCCCTAGGAAAATCCGTAAAAATTCGTCGGATTCCGACGAAGCCAATTCTCAATGCGTTGTGACCGGCAAGCTATTCCAACCGAGTTTTCCCGAATTATTGGACTCGGATCAAAAATTTCACCACTTTTTACGATTTCTCGATTTCGGTGATTTTCCCTAGTGGTACCCCTAGGGAAATCCGTAAAAATTCGTCGGATTCCGACGAAGCCAATTCTCGATGCGTTGTGACCGGCAAGCTATTCCAACCGAGTTTTCCTGAATTATTGGACTCGGATCCAAAATTTCACCACTTTTTACGATTTCTCGATTTCGGTGATTTTCCCTAGTGGTACCCCTAGGGAAATCCGTAAAAATTCGTCGGATTTCGACGAAGCCAATTCTCGATGCGTTGTGACCGGCAGGCTATTCCAACCGAGTTTTCCCGAATTATTGGACTCGGATCAAAAATTTCACCACTTTTTACGATTTCTCGATTTCGGTGATTTTCCCTAGTGGTACCCCTAGGGAAATCCGTAAAAATTCGTCGGATTCCGACGAAGCCAATTCTCGATGCGTTGTGACCGGCAAGCTTCCAGTAGATATTCCAACCGAGTTTTCCCGAATTATTGGACTCGGATCCAAAATTTCACCACTTTTTACGATTTCTCGATTTCGGTGATTTTCCCTAGTGGTACCCCTAGGGAAATCCGTAAAAATTCGTCGGATTTCGACGAAGCCAATTCTCGATGCGTTGTGACCGGCAAGCTATTCCAACCGAGTTTTCCCGAATTATTGGACTCGGATCAAAAATTTCACCACTTTTTACGATTTCTCGATTTCGGTGATTTTTCCTAGTGGTACCCCTAGGGAAATCCGTAAAAATTCGTCGGATTCCGACGAAGCCAATTCTCGATGCGTTGTGACCGGCAAGATTCCAGTAGCTATTCCAACCGAGTTTTCCCGAATTATTGGACTCGGATCCAAAATTTCACCACTTTTTACGATTTCTCGATTTCGGTGATTTTCCCTAGTGGTACCCCTAGGGAAATCCGTAAAAATTCGTCGGATTCCGACGAAGCCAATTCTCGATGCGTTGTGACCGGCAAGCTATTCCAACCGAGTTTTCCCGAATTATTGGACTCGGATCAAAAATTTCACCACTTTTTACGATTTCTCGATTTCGGTGATTTTCCCTAGTGGTACCCCTAGGGAAATCCGTAAAAATTCGTCGGATTCCGTCGAAGCCAATTCTCGATGCGTTGTGACCGGGAAGCTTCCAGTAGATATTCCAACCGAGTTTTCCCGAATTATTGGACTCGGATCCAAAATTTCACCACTTTTTACGATTTCTCGATTTCGGTGATTTTCCCTAGTGGTACCCCTAGGGAAATCCGTAAAAATTCGTCGGATTCTGACGAATCCAATTCTCGATGCGTTGTGGCCGGCAAGATTCCAGTAGCTATTCCAACCGAGTTTTCCCGAATTATTGGACTCGGATCCAAAATTTCACCACTTTTTACGATTTCTCGATTTCGGTGATTTTCCCTAATGGTACCCCCCTAGGAAAATCCGTAAAAATTCGTTGGATTCCGACGAAGCCAATTCTCGATGCGTTGTGACCGGCAAGCTTCCAGTAGCTATTCCAACCGAGTTTTCCCGAATTATTGGACTCGGATTAAAAATTTCACCACTTTTTACGATTTCTCGATTTCGGTGATTTTCCCTAATGGTACCCCCCTAGGAAAATCCGTAAAAATTCGTTGGATTCCGACGAAGCCAATTCTCGATGCGTTGTGACCGGCAAGCTTCCAGTAGCTATTCCAACCGAGTTTTCCCGAATTATTGGACTCGGATCCAAAATTTCACCACTTTTTACGATTTCTCGATTTCGGTGATTTTCCCTAGTGGTACCCCTAGGGAAATCCGTAAAAATTCGTCGGATTTCGACGAAGCCAATTCTCGATGCGTTGTGACCGGAAAGCTATTCCAACCGAGTTTTCCCGAATTATTGGACTCGGATCAAAAATTTCACCACTTTTTACGATTTCTCGATTTCGGTGATTTTCCCTAGTGGTACCCCTAGGAAAATCCGTAAAAATTCGTCGGATTCCGACGAAGCCAATTCTCGATGCGTTGTGACCGGCAAGCTTCCAGTAGATATTCCAACCGAGTTTTCCCGAATTATTGGACTCGGATCCAAAATTTCACCACTTTTTACGATTTCTCGATTTCGGTGATTTTCCCTAGTGGTACCCCTAGGGAAATCCGTAAAAATTCGTCGGATTCCGACGAAGCCAATTCTCGATGCGTTGTGACCGGCAAGCTATTCCAACCGAGTTTTCCCGAATTATTGGACTCGGATCAAAAATTTCACCACTTTTTACGATTTCTCGATTTCGGTGATTTTCCCTAGAGGTACCCCTAGGGAAATCCGTAAAAATTCGTCGGATTCCGTCGAAGCCAATTCTCGATGCGTTGTGACCGGTAAGCTTCCAGTAGATATTCCAACCGAGTTTTCCCGAATTATTGGACTCGGATCCAAAATTTCACCACTTTTTACGATTTCTCGATTTCGGTGATTTTCCCTAGTGGTACCCCTAGGGAAATCCGTAAAAATTCGTCGGATTCCGACGAAGCCAATTCTCGATGTGTTGTGACCGGCAAGATTCCAGTAGCTATTCCAACCGAGTTTTCCCGAATTATTGGACTCGGATCCAAAATTTCACCACTTTTTACGATTTCTCGATTTCGGTGATTTTCCATAGTGGTACCCCTAGGGAAATCCGTAAAAATTTGTCGGATTCCGACGAAGCCAATTCTCGATGCGTTGTGACCGGCAAGCTTCCAGTAGCTATTCCAACCGAGTTTTCCCGAATTATTGGACTCGGATCAAAAATTTCACCACTTTTTACGATTTCTCGATTTCGGTGATTTTATCTAATGGTACCCCCCTAGGAAAATCCGTAAAAATTCGTTGGATTCCGACGAAGCCAATTCTCGATGCGTTGTGACCGGCAAGCTTCCAGTAGCTATTCCAACCGAGTTTTCCCGAATTATTGGACTCGGATCCAAAATTTCACCACTTTTTACGATTTCTCGATTTCGGTGATTTTCCCTAGTGGTACCCCTAGGGAAATCCGTAAAAATTCGTCGGATTTCGACGAAGCCAATTCTCGATGCGTTGTGACCGGCAAGCTATTCCAACCGAGTTTTCCCGAATTATTGGACTCGGATCCAAAATTTCACCACTTTTTACGATTTCTCGATTTCGGTGATTTTCCCTAGTGGTACCCCTAGGGAAATCCGTAAAAATTTGTCGGATTCTGACGAAGCCAATTCTCGATGCGTTGTGACCGGCAAGCTATTCCAACCGAGTTTTACCGAATTATTGGACTCGGATCAAAAATTTCACCACTTTTTACGATTTCTCGATTTCGGTGATTTTCCCCAGTGGTACCCCTAGGGAAATCCGTAAAAAATTGTCGGATTCCGACGAAGCAAATTCTCGATGCGTTGTGACCGGCAAGCTTCCAGTAGCTATTCCAACCGAGTTTTCCCGAATTATTGGACTCGGATCCAAAATTTCACCACTTTTTACGATTTCTCGATTTCGGTGATTTTCCCTAGTGGTACCCCTAGGGAAATCCGTAAAAATTCGGAGGATTCCGACGAAGCCAATTCTCGATGCGTTGTGACCGGCAAGCTATTCCAACCGAGTTTTCCCGAATTATTGGACTCGGATCAAAAATTTCACCACTTTTTACGATTTCTCGATTTCGGTGATTTTCCCTAGTGGTACCCCTAGGGAAATCCGTAAAAATTTATCGGATTCCGACGAAGCCAATTCTCGATGCGTTGTGACCGGCAAGCTATTCCAACCGAGTTTTACCGAATTATTGGACTCGGATCAAAAATTTCACCACTTTTTACGATTTCTCGATTTCGGTGATTTTCCCTAGTGGTACCCCTAGGGAAATCCGTAAAAATTTGTCGGATTCCGACGAAGCCAATTCTCGATGCGTTGTGACCGGCAAGCTTCCAGTAGATATTCCAACCGAGTTTTCCCGAATTATTGGACTCGGATCCAAAATTTCACCACTTTTTACGATTTCTCGATTTCGGTGATTTTCCCTAGTGGTACCCCTAGGGAAATCCGTAAAAATTCGTCGGATTCCGACGAAGCCAATTCTCGATGCGTTGTGACCGGCAAGCTTCCAGTAGATATTCCAACCGAGTTTTACCGAATTATTGGACTCGGATCCAAAATTTCACCACTTTTTACGATTTCTCGATTTCGGTGATTTTCCCTAGTGGTACCCCTAGGGAAATCCGTAAAAAATTTGTCGGATTCCGACGAAGCCAATTCTCGATGCGTTGTGACCGGCAAGCTTCCAGTAGCTATTCCAACCGAGTTTTCCCGAATTATTGGACTCGGATCCAAAATTTCACCACTTTTTACGATTTCTCGATTTCGGTGATTTTCCCTAGTGGTACCCCTAGGGAAATCCGTAAAAATTCATCGGATTCCGACGAAGCCAATTCCCGATGCGTTGTGACCGGCAAGCTATTCCAACCGAGTTTTCCCGAATTATTGGACTCGGATCAAAAATTTCACCACTTTTTACGATTTCTCGATTTCGGTGATTTTACCTAATGGTACCCCCTAGGAAAATCCGTAAAAATTCGTTGGATTCCGACGAAGCCAATTCTCGATGCGTTGTGACCGGCAAGCTTCCAGTAGCTATTCCAACCGAGTTTTCCCGAATTATTGGACTCGGATCCAAAATTTCACCACTTTTTACGATTTCTCGATTTCGGTGATTTTCCCTAGTGGTACCCCTAGGGAAATCCGTAAAAATTCGTCGGATTTCGACGAAGCCAATTCTCGATGCGTTGTGACCGGAAAGCTATTCCAACCGAGTTTTCCCGAATTATTGGACTCGGATCCAAAATTTCACCACTTTTTACGATTTCTCGATTTCGGTGATTTTCCCTAGTGGTACCCCTAGGGAAATCCGTAAAAATTTGTCGGATTCCGACGAAGCCAATTCTCGATGCGTTGTGACCGGCAAGCTATTCCAATCGAGTTTTACCGAATTATTGGACTCGGATCAAAAATTTCACCACTTTTTACGATTTCTCGATTTCGGTGATTTTCCCCAGTGGTACCCCTAGGGAAATCCGTAAAAAATTGTCGGATTCCGACGAAGCAAATTCTCGATGCGTTGTGACCGGCAAGCTTCCAGTAGCTATTCCAACCGAGTTTTCCCGAATTATTGGACTCGGATCCAAAATTCACCACTTTTTACGATTTCTCGATTTCGGTGATTTTCCCTAGTGGTACCCCTAGGGAAATCCGTAAAAATTCGTCGGATTCCGACGAAGCCAATTCTCGATGCGTTGTGACCGGCAAGCTATTCCAACCGAGTTTTCCCGAATTATTGGACTCGGATCCAAAATTTCACCACTTTTTACGATTTCTCGATTTCGGTGATTTTCCCTAGTGGTACCCCTAGGGAAATCCGTAAAAATTCGTCGGATTTCGACGAAGCCAATTCTCGATGCGTTGTGACCGGCAAGCTTCCAGTAGCTATTCCAACCGAGTTTTCCCGAATTTTTGGACTCGGATCCAAAATTTCACCACTTTTTACGATTTCTCGATTTCGGTGATTTTTCCTAGTGGTACCCCTAGGGAAATCCGTAAAAATTCGTCGGATTCCGACGAAACCAATTCTCGATGCGTTGTGACCGGCAAGCTATTCCAACCGAGTTTTACCGTATTATTGGACTCGGATCCAAAATTTCACCACTTTTTACGATTTCTCGATTTCGGTGATTTTCCCTAGTGGTACCCCTAGGGAAATCCGTAAAAATTCGGAGGATTCCGACGAAGCCAATTCTCGATGCGTTGTGACCGGCAAGCTATTCCAACCGAGTTTTCCCGAATTATTGGACTCGGATCAAAAATTTCACCACTTTTTACGATTTCTCGATTTCGGTGATTTTCCCTAGTGGTACCCCTAGGGAAATCCGTAAAAATTTATCGGATTCCGACGAAGCCAATTCTCGATGCGTTGTGACCGGCAAGCTATTCCAACCGAGTTTTACCGAATTATTGGACTTGGATCCAAAATTTCACCACTTTTTACGATTTCTCGATTTCGGTGATTTTTCCTAGTGGTACCCCTAGGGAAATCCGTAAAAATTCGTCGGATTCCGACGAAGCCAATTCTCGATGCGTTGTGACCGGCAAGCTTCCAGTAGCTATTCCAACCGAGTTTTCCCGAATTATTGGACTCGGATCCAAAATTTCACCACTTTTTACGATTTCTCGATTTCGGTGATTTTCCCTAGTGGTACCCCTAGGGAAATCCGTAAAAATTCGTCGGATTCCGACGAAGCCAATTCTCGATGCGTTGTGACCGGCAAGCTATTCCAACTGAGTTTTCCCGAATTATTGGACTCGGATCCAAAATTTCACCACTTTTTACGATTTCTCGATTTCGGTGATTTTCCCTAGTGGTACCCCTAGGGAAATCCGTAAAAATTCGTCGGATTCCGTCGTAGCCAATTCTCGATGCGTTGTGACCGGCAAGCTTCCAGTAGATATTCCAACCGAGTTTTCCCGAATTATTGGACTCGGATCAAAAATTTCACCACTTTTTACGATTTCTCGATTTCGGTGATTTTCCCTAGTGGTACCCCTAGGGAAATCCGTAAAAATTTGTCGGATTCCGACGAAGCCAATTCTCGATGCGTTGTGACCGGCAAGCTTCCAGTAGCTATTCCAACCGAGTTTTCCCGAATTATTGGACTCGGATCAAAAATTTCACCACTTTTTACGATTTCTCGATTTCGGTGATTTTCCCTAATGGTACCCCCTAGGAAAATCCGTAAAAATTCGTTGGATTCCGACGAAGCCAATTCTCGATGCGTTGTGACCGGCAACCTTCCAGTAGCTATTCCAACCGAGTTTTCCCGAATTATTGGACTCGAATCCAAAATTTCACCACTTTTTACGATTTCTCAATTTCGGTGATTTTCCCTAGTGGTACCCCTAGGGAAATCCGTAAAAATTCGTCGGATTTCGACGAAGCCAATTCTCGATGCGTTGTGACCGGCAAGCTATTCCAACCGAGTTTTCCCGAATTATTGGACTCGGATAAAAAATTTCACCACTTTTTACGATTTCTCGATTTCGGTGATTTTCCCTAGTGGTACCCCTAGGGAAATCCGTAAAAATTTGTCGGATTCCGACGAAGCCAATTCTCGATGCGTTGTGACCGGCAAGCTATTCCAACCGAGTTTTACCGAATTATTGGACTCGGATCCAAAATTTCACCACTTTTTACGATTTCTCGATTTCGGTGATTTTCCCTAGTGGTACCCCTAGGGAAATCCGTAAAAATTCGTCGGATTCCGACGAAGCCAATTCTCGATGCGTTGTGACCGGCAAGCTATTCCAACTGAGTTTTCCCGAATTATTGGACTCGGATCAAAAATTTCACCACTTTTTACGATTTCTCGATTTCGGTGATTTTCCCTAGTGGTACCCCTAGGGAAATCCGTAAAAATTCGTCGGATTCCGTCGAAGCCAATTCTCGATGCGTTGTGACCGGTAAGCTTCCAGTAGATATTCCAACCGAGTTTTCCCGAATTATTGGACTCGGATCCAAAATTTCACCACTTTTTACGATTTCTCGATTACGGTGATTTTCCCTAGTGGTACCCCTAGGGAAATCCGTAAAAATTCGTCGGATTCCGACGAAGCCAATTCTCGATGCGTTGTGACCGGCAAGATTCCAGTAGCTATTCCAACCGAGTTTTCCCGAATTATTGGACTCGGATCCAAAATTTCACCACTTTTTACGATTTCTCGATTTTGGTGATTTTCCATAGTGGTACCCCTAGGGAAATCCGTAAAAATTTGTCGGATTCCGACGAAGCCAATTCTCGATGCGTTGTGACCGGCAAGCTTCCAGTAGCTATTCCAACCGAGTTTTCCCGAATTATTGGACTCGGATCAAAAATTTCACCACTTTTTACGATTTCTCGATTTCGGTGATTTTCCCTAATGGTACCCCCTAGGAAAATCCGTAAAAATTCGTTGGATTCCGACGAAGCCAATTCTCGATGCGTTGTGACCGGCAAGCTTCCAGTAGCTATTCCAACCGAGTTTTCCCGAATTATTGGACTCGGATCCAAAATTTCACCACTTTTTACGATTTCTCGATTTCGGTGATTTTCCCTAGTGGTACACCTAGGGAAATCCGTAAAAATTCGTCGGATTTCGACGAAGCAAATTCTCGATGCGTTGTGACCGGCAAGCTATTCCAACCGAGTTTTCCCGAATTATTGGACTCGGATCCAAAATTTCAGCACTTTTTACGATTTCTCGATTTCGGTGATTTTCCCTAGTGGTACCCCTAGGGAAATCCGTAAAAATTTGTCGGATTCCGACGAAGCCAATTCTCGATGCGTTGTGACCGGCAAGCTATTCCAACCGAGTTTTACCGAATTATTGGACTCGGATCAAAAATTTCACCACTTTTTACGATTTCTCGATTTCGGTCATTTTCCCCAGTGGTACCCCTAGGGAAATCCGTAAAAAATTGTCGGATTCCGACGAAGCCAATTCTCGATGCGTTGTGACCGGCAAGCTTCCAGTAGCTATTCCAACCGAGTTTTCCCGAATTATTGGACTCGGATCCAAAATTCACCACTTTTTACGATTTCTCGATTTCGGTGATTTTCCCTAGTGGTACCCCTAGGGAAATCCGTAAAAATTCGTCGGATTCCGACGAAGCCAATGCTCGATGCGTTGTGACCGGCAAGCTATTCCAACCGAGTTTTCCCGAATTATTGGACTCGGATCCAAAATTTCACCACTTTTTACGATTTCTCGATTTCGGTGATTTTCCCTAGTGGTACCCCTAGGGAAATCCGTAAAAATTCGTCGGATTCCGTCGAAGCCAATTCTCGATGCGTTGTGACCGGTAAGCTTCCAGTAGATATTCCA
Organism: Excoecaria cochinchinensis; assembly: GCA_947683425.1. Classification (NCBI taxonomy): domain Eukaryota; kingdom Viridiplantae; phylum Streptophyta; class Magnoliopsida; order Malpighiales; family Euphorbiaceae; genus Excoecaria; species Excoecaria cochinchinensis. Next base: position 53,774 of record CANTUQ010000437.1, on the reverse strand, counting down.
ACCGAGTTTTCCCGAATTATTGGACTCGGATCCAAAATTTCACCACTTTTTACGATTTCTCGATTTCGGTGATTTTCCCTAGTGGTACCCCTAGGGAAATCCGTAAAAATTCGTCGGATTCCGACGAAGCCAATTCTCGATGCGTTGTGACCGGAAAGATTCCAGTAGCTATTCCAACCGAGTTTTCCCGAATTATTGGACTCGGATCCAAAATTTCAGCACTTTTTACGATTTCTCGATTTCGGTGATTTTCCCTAGTGGTACCCCTAGGGAAATCCGTAAAAATTTGTCGGATTCCGACGAAGCCAATTCTCGATGCGTTGTGACCGGCAAGCTATTCCAACCGAGTTTTACCGAATTATTGGACTCGGATCAAAAATTTCACCACTTTTTACGATTTCTCGATTTCGGTGATTTTCCCCAGTGGTACCCCTAGGGAAATCCGTAAAAAATTGTCGGATTCCGACGAAGCCAATTCTCGATGCGTTGTGACCGGCAAGCTTCCAGTAGCTATTCCAACCGAGTTTTCCCGAATTATTGGACTCGGATCCAAAATTTCAGCACTTTTTACGATTTCTCGATTTCGGTGATTTTCCCTAGTGGTACCCCTAGGGAAATCCGTAAAAATTTGTCGGATTCCGACGAAGCCAATTCTCGATGCGTTGTGACCGGCAAGCTATTCCAACCGAGTTTTACCGAATTATTGGACTCGGATCAAAAATTTCACCACTTTTTACGATTTCTCGATTTCGGTGATTTTCCCCAGTGGTACCCCTAGGGAAATCCGTAAAAAATTGTCGGATTCCGACGAAGCCAATTCTCGATGCGTTGTGACCGGCAAGCTTCCAGTAGCTATTCCAACCGAGTTTTCCCGAATTATTGGACTCGGATCCAAAATTCACCACTTTTTACGATTTCTCGATTTCGGTGATTTTCCCTAGTGGTACCCCTAGGGAAATCCGTAAAAATTCGTCGGATTCCGACGAAGCCAATTCTCGATGCGTTGTGACCGGCAAGCTATTCCAACCGAGTTTTCCCGAATTATTGGACTCGGATCCAAAATTTCACCACTTTTTACGATTTCTCGATTTCGGTGATTTTCCCTAGTGGTACCCCTAGGGAAATCCGTAAAAATTCGTCGGATTTCGACGAAGCCAATTCTCGATGCGTTGTGACCGGCAAGCTTCCAGTAGCTATTCCAACCGAGTTTTCCCGAATTTTTGGACTCGGATCCAAAATTTCACCACTTTTTACGATTTCTCGATTTCGGTGATTTTTCCTAGTGGTACCCCTAGGGAAATCCGTAAAAATTCGTCGGATTCCGACGAAACCAATTCTCGATGCGTTGTGACCGGCAAGATATTCCAACCGAGTTTTACCGTATTATTGGACTCAGATCCAAAATTTCACCACTTTTTACGATTTCTCGATTTCGGTGATTTTCCCTAGTGGTACCCCTAGGGAAATCCGTAAAAATTCGGAGGATTCCGACGAAGCCAATTCTCGATGCGTTGTGACCGGCAAGCTATTCCAACCGAGTTTTCCCGAATTATTGGACTCGGATCAAAAATTTCAACACTTTTTACGATTTCTCGATTTCGGTGATTTTCCCTAGTGGTACCCCTAGGGAAATCCGTAAAAATTTATCGGATTCCGACGAAGCCAATTCTCGATGCGTTGTGACCGGCAAGCTATTCCAACCGAGTTTTACCGAATTATTGGACTTGGATCCAAAATTTCACCACTTTTTACGATTTCTCGATTTCGGTGATTTTCCCTAGTGGTACCCCTAGGGAAATCCGTAAAAATTTGTCGGATTCCGACGAAGCCAATTCTCGATGCGTTGTGACCGGCAAGCTTCCAGTAGCTATTCCAACCGAGTTTTCCCGAATTATTGGACTCGGATCCAAAATTTCACCACTTTTTACGATTTCTCGATTTCGGTGATTTTCCCTAGTGGTACCCCTAGGGAAATCCGTAAAAATTCGTCGGATTCCGACGAAGCCAATTCTCGATGCGTTGTGACCGGCAAGCTATTCCAACTGAGTTTTCCCGAATTATTGGACTCGGATCCAAAATTTCACCACTTTTTACGATTTCTCGATTTCGGTGATTTTCCCTAGTGGTACCCCCTAGGGAAATCCGTAAAAATTCGTCGGATTCCGTCGAAGCCAATTCTCGATGCGTTGTGACCGGCAAGCTTCCAGTAGATATTCCAACCGAGTTTTCCCGAATTATTGGACTCGGATCAAAAATTTCACCACTTTTTACGATTTCTCGATTTCGGTGATTTTCCCTAGTGGTACCCCTAGGGAAATCCGTAAAAATTTGTCGGATTCCGACGAAGCCAATTCTCGATGCGTTGTGACCGGCAAGCTTCCAGTAGCTATTCCAACCGAGTTTTCCCGAATTATTGGACTCGGATCAAAAATTTCACCACTTTTTACGATTTCTCGATTTCGGTGATTTTCCCTAATGGTACCCCCTAGGAAAATCCGTAAAAATTCGTTGGATTCCGACGAAGCCAATTCTCGATGCGTTGTGACCGGCAAGCTTCCAGTAGCTATTCCAACCGAGTTTTCCCGAATTATTGGACTCGAATCCAAAATTTCACCACTTTTTACGATTTCTCGATTTCGGTGATTTTCCCTAGTGGTACCCCTAGGGAAATCCGTAAAAATTCGTCGGATTTCGACGAAGCCAATTCTCGATGCGTTGTGACCGGCAAGCTATTCCAACCGAGTTTTCCCGAATTATTGGACTCGGATAAAAAATTTCACCACTTTTTACGATTTCTCGATTTCGGTGATTTTCCCTAGTTGTACCCCTAGGGAAATCCGTAAAAATTTGTCGGATTCCGACGAAGCCAATTATCGATGCGTTGTGACCAGCAAGCTATTCCAACCGAGTTTTACCGAATTATTGGACTCGGATCCAAAATTTCACCACTTTTTACGATTTCTCGATTTCGGTGATTTTCCCTAGTGGTACCCCTAGGGAAATCCGTAAAAATTTGTCGGATTCCGACGAAGCCAATTCTCGATGCGTTGTGACCGGCAAGCTTCCAGTAGCTATTCCAACCGAGTTTTCCCGAATTATTGGACTCGGATCCAAAATTTCACCACTTTTTACGATTTCTCGATTTCGGTGATTTTCCCTAGTGGAACCCCTAGGGAAATCCGTAAAAATTCGTCGGATTCCGACGAAGCCAATTCTCGATGCGTTGTGACCGGCAAGCTATTCCAACTGAGTTTTCCCGAATTATTGGACTCGGATCCAAAATTTCACCACTTTTTACGATTTCTCGATTTCGGTGATTTTCCCTAGTGGTACCCCTAGGGAAATCCGTAAAAATTCGTCGGATTCCGACGAAGCCAATTCTCGATGCGTTGTGACCGGCAAGCTTCCAGTAGCTATTCCAACCGAGTTTTCCCGAATTATTGGACTCGGATCCAAAATTTCACCACTTTTTACGATTTCTCGATTTCGGTGATTTTTCCTAGTGGTACCCCTAGGGAAATCCGTAAAAATTCGTCGGATTCCGACGAAACCAATTCTCGATGCGTTGTGACCGGCAAGCTATTCCAACTGAGTTTTACCGTATTATTGGACTCGGATCCAAAATTTCACCACTTTTTACGATTTCTCGATTTCGGTGATTTTCCCTAGTGGTACCCCTAGGGAAATCCGTAAAAATTCGTCGGATTCCGACGAAGCCAATTCTCGATGCGTTGTGACCGGCAAGCTATTCCAACCGAGTTTTCCCGAATTATTGGACTCGGATCAAAAATTTCACCACTTTTTACGATTTCTCGATTTCGGTGATTTTCCCTAGTGGTACCCCTAGGAAAATCCGTAAAAATTTATCGGATTCCGACGAAGCCAATTCTCGATGCGTTGTGACCGGCAAGCTATTCCAACCGAGTTTTACCGAATTATTGGACTCGGATCCAAAATTTCACCACTTTTTACGATTTCTCGATTTCGGTGATTTTCCCTAGTGGTACTCCTAGGGAAATCCGTAAAAATTTGTCGGATTCCGACGAAGCCAATTCTCGATGCGTTGTGACCGGCAAGCTTCCAGTAGCTATTCCAACCGAGTTTTCCCGAATTATTGGACTCGGATCAAAAATTTCACCACTTTTTACGATTTCTCGATTTCGGTGATTTTCCCTACTGGTACCCCCTAGGAAAATCCGTAAAAATTCGTTGGATTCCGACGAAGCCAATTCTCGATGCGTTGTGACCGGCAAGCTTCCAGTAGCTATTCCAACCGAGTTTTCCCGAATTATTTGACTCGGATCCAAAATTTCACCACTTTTTACGATTTCTCGATTTCGGTGATTTTCCCTAGTGGTACCCCTAGGGAAATCCGTAAAAATTCGTTGGATTCCGATGAAGCCAATTCTCGATGCGTTGTGACCGGCAAGCTATTCCAACCGAGTTTTCCCGAATTATTGGACTCGGATCCAAAATTTCACCACTTTTTACGATTTCTCGATTTCGGTGATTTTCCCTAGTGGTACCCCTAGGGAAATCCGTAAAAATTTGTCGGATTCCGACGAAGCCAATTCTCGATGCGTTGTGACCGGCAAGCTATTCCAACCGAGTTTTACCGAATTATTGGACTCGGATCAAAAATTTCACCACTTTTTACGATTTCTCGATTTCGGTGATTTTCCCTAGTGGTACCCCTAGGGAAATCCGTAAAAATTTGTCGGATTCCGACGAAGCCAATTCTCGATGCGTTGTGACCGGCAAGCTTCCAGTAGCTATTCCAACCGAGGTTTCCCGAATTATTGGACTCGGATCCAAAATTTCACCACTTTTTACGATTTCTCTATTTCGGTGATTTTCCCTGGTGGTACCCCTAGGGAAATCCGTAAAAATTCGTCGGATTTCGACGAAACCAATTCTCGATGCGTTGTGACCGGCAAGCTATTCCAACCGAGTTTTACCGAATTATTGGACTCGGATCCAAAATTTCACCACTTTTTACGATTTCTCGATTTCGGTGATTTTCCCTAGTGGTACCCCTAGGGAAATCCGTAAAAATTTGTCGGATTCCGACGAAGCCAATTTTCGATGCGTTGTGACCGGCAAGCTTCCAGTAGCTATTCCAACCGAGGTTTCCCGAATTATTGGACTCGGATCCAAAATTTCACCACTTTTTACGATTTCTCGATTTCGGTGATTTTCCCTAGTGGTACCCCGTAGGGAAATCCGTAAAAATTCGTCGGATTCCGACGAAGCCAATTCTCCATGCGTTGTGACCGGCAAGCTATTCCAACCAAGTTTTCCCGAATTATTGGACTCGGATCCAAAATTTCACCACTTTTTACGATTTCTCGATTTCGGTGATTTTCCCTAGTGGTACCCCTAGGGAAATCCGTAAAAATTCGTCGGATTCCGACGAAGCCAATTCTCGATGCGTTGTGACCGGCAAGCTTCCAGTAGCTAATCCAACCGAGTTTTTCGGAATTATTGGACTCGGATCCAAAATTTTACAACTTTTTACGATTTCTCGATTTCGGTGATTTTCCCTAGTGGTACCCCTAGGGAAATCCGTAAAAATTCGTCGGATTCTGACGAAACCAATTCTCGATGCGTTGTAACCGGCAAGCTATTCCAACCGAGTTTTACCGTATTATTGGACTCGGATCCAAAATTTCACTACTTTTTACGATTTCTCGATTTCGGTGATTTTCCCTAGTGGTACCCCTAGGGAAATCCGTAAAAATTCGTCGGATTCTGACGAAGCCAATTCTCGATGCGTTGTGACCGGCAAGCTATTCCAACCGAGTTTTCCCGAATTATTGGACTCGGATCAAAAATTTCACCACTTTTTACGATTTCTCGATTTCGGTGATTTTCCCTAGTGGTACCCCTAAGGAAATCCGTAAAAATTTATCGGATTCCGACGAAGCCAATTCTCGATGCGTTGTGACCGGCAAGCTATTCCAACCGAGTTTTACCGAAATATTGGACTCGGATCCAAAATTTCACCAATTTTTACGATTTCTCGATTTCGGTGATTTTCCCTAGTGGTACCGCTAGGGAAATCCGTAAAAATTTATCGGATTCCGACGAAGCCAATTCTCGATGCGTTGTGACCGGCAAGATTCCAGTAGCTATTCCAACAGAGTTTTCCCGAATTATTGGACTCGGATCCAAAATTTCACCACTTTTTACGATTTCTCGATTTCGGTGATTTTCCCTAGTGGTACCCCTAGGGAAATCCGTAAAAATTCGTCGGATTCCGACGAAGCCAATTCCCGATGCGTTGTGACCGGCAAGCTATTCCAACCGAGTTTTCCCGAATTATTGGACTCGGATCCAAAATTTCACCACTTTTTACGATTTCTCGATTTCGGTGATTTTCCCTAGTGGTACCCCTAGGGAAATCCGTAAAAATTTGTCGGATTCCGACGAAGCCAATTCTCGATGCGTTGTGACCGGCAAGCTTCCAGTAGCTATTCCAACCGAGTTTTCCCGAATTATTGGACTCGGATAAAAAATTTCACCACTTTTTACGATTTCTCGATTTCGGTGATTTTCCCAAGTGGTACCCCCTAGGAAAATCCGTAAAAATTCGTTGGATTCCGACGAAGCCAATTCTCGATGCGTTGTGACCGGCAAGCTTCCAGTAGCTATTCCAACCGAGTTTTCCCGAATTATTGGACTCGGATCCAAAATTTCACCACTTTTTACGATTTCTCGATTTCGGTGATTTTCCCTAGTGGTACCCCTAGGGAAATCCGTAAAAATTCGTCGGATTCCGACGAAGCCAATTCTCGATGCGTTGTGACCGGCAAGATTCCAGTAGCTATTCCAACCGAGTTTTCCCGAATTATTGGACTCGGATCCAAAATTTCACCACTTTTTACGATTTCTCGATTTCGGTGATTTTCCCTAGTGTTACCCCTAGGGAAATCCGTAAAAATTCGTCGGATTCCGACGAAACCAATTCTCGATGCGTTGTGACCGGCAAGATTCCAGTAGCTATTCCAACCGAGTTTTCCCGAATTATTGGACTCGGATCAAAAATTTCACCACTTTTTACGATTTCTCGATTTCGGTGATTTTCCCTAGTGGTACCCCTAGGGAAATCCGTAAAAATTCGTCGGATTCCGACGAATCCAATTCTCGATGCGTTGTGACCGGCAAGATTCCAGTAGCTATTCCAACCGAGATTTCCCGAATTATTGGACTCGGATCCAAAATTTCACCACTTTTTACGATTTCTCGATTTCGGTGATTTTCCCTAGTGGTACCCCTAGGGAAATCCGTAAAAATTCGTCGGATTCCGACGAAGCCAATTCCCGATGCGTTGTGACCGGCAAGCTATTCCAACCGAGTTTTCCCGAATTATTGGACTCGGATCCAAAATTTCACCACTTTTTACGATTTCTCGATTTCGGTGATTTTCCCTAGTGGTACCCCTAGGGAAATCCGTAAAAATTCGTCGGATTCCGACGAAGCCAATTCCCGATGCGTTGTGACCGGCAAGCTATTCCAACCGAGTTTTCCCGAATTATTGGACTCGGATCCAAAATTTCACCACTTTTTACGATTTCTCGATTTCGGTGATTTTCCCTAGTGGTACCCCTAGGGAAATCCGTAAAAATTTGTCGGATTCCGACGAAGCCAATTCTCGATGCGTTGTGACCGGCAAGCTTCCAGTAGCTATTCCAACCGAGGTTTCCCGAATTATTGGACTCGGATAAAAAATTTCACCACTTTTTACGATTTCTCGATTTCGGTGATTTTCCCTAGTGGTACCCCCTAGGAAAATCCGTAAAAATTCGTTGGATTCCGACGAAGCCAATTCTCGATGCGTTGTGACCAGCAAGCTTCCAGTAGCTATTCCAACCGAGTTTTCCCGAATTATTGGACTCGGATCCAAAATTTCACCACTTTTTACGATTTCTCGATTTCGGTGATTTTCCCTAGTGGTACCCCTAGGGAAATCCGTAAAAATTCGTCGGATTCCGACGAAGCCAATTCTCGATGCGTTGTGACCGGCAAGATTCCAGTAGCTATTCCAACCGAGTTTTCCCGAATTATTGGACTCGGATCCAAAATTTCACCACTTTTTACGATTTCTCGATTTCGGTGATTTTCCCTAGTGTTACCCCTAGGGAAATCCGTAAAAATTCGTCGGATTCCGACGAAACCAATTCTCGATGCGTTGTGACCGGCAAGATTCCAGTAGCTATTCCAACCGAGTTTTCCCGAATTATTGGACTCGGATCAAAAATTTCACCACTTTTTACGATTTCTCGATTTCGGTGATTTTCCCTAGTGGTACCCCTAGGGAAATCCGTAAAAATTCGTCGGATTCCGACGAATCCAATTCTCGATGCGTTGTGACCGGCAAGATTCCAGTAGCTATTCCAACCGAGATTTCCCGAATTATTGGACTCGGATCCAAAATTTCACCACTTTTTACGATTTCTCGATTTCGGTGATTTTCCCTAGTGGTACCCCTAGGGAAATCCGTAAAAATTCGTCGGATTCCGACGAAGCCAATTCCCGATGCGTTGTGACCGGCAAGCTATTCCAACCGAGTTTTCCCGAATTATTGGACTCGGATCCAAAATTTCACCACTTTTTACGATTTCTCGATTTCGGTGATTTTCCCTAGTGGTACCCCTAGGGAAATCCGTAAAAATTTGTCGGATTCCGACGAAGCCAATTCTCGATGCGTTGTGACCGGCAAGCTTCCAGTAGCTATTCCAACCGAGTTTTCCCGAATTATTGGACTCGGATAAAAAATTTCACCACTTTTTACGATTTCTCGATTTCGGTGATTTTCCCTAGTGGTACCCCCTAGGAAAATCCGTAAAAATTCGTTGGATTCCGACGAAGCCAATTCTCGATGCGTTGTGACCGGCAAGCTTCCAGTAGCTATTCCAACCGAGTTTTCCCGAATTATTGGACTCGGATCCAAAATTTCACCACTTTTTACGATTTCTCGATTTCGGTGATTTTTCCTAGTGGTACCCCTAGGGAAATCCGTAAAAATTCGTCGGATTCCGACGAAGCCAATTCTCGATGCGTTGTGACCGGCAAGATTCCAGTAGCTATTCCAACCGAGTTTTCCCGAATTATTGGACTCGGATCCAAAATTTCACCACTTTTTACGATTTCTCGATTTCGGTGATTTTCCCTAGTGGTACCCCTAGGGAAATCCGTAAAAATTCGTCGGATTCCGACGAAACCAATTCTCGATGCGTTGTGACCGGCAAGATTCCAGTAGCTATTCCAACCGAGTTTTCCCGAATTATTGGACTCGGATCAAAAATTTCACCACTTTTTACGATTTCTCGATTTCGGTGATTTTCCCTAGTGGTACCCCTAGGGAAATCCGTAAAAATTCGTCGGATTCCGTCGAAGCCAATTCTCGATGCGTTGTGACCGGCAAGCTATTCCAACAGAGTTTTCCCGAATTATTGGACTCGGATCCAAAATTTCACCACTTTTTACGATTTCTCGATTTCGGTGATTTTCCCTAGTGGTACCCCTAGGGAAATCCGTAAAAATTTGTCGGATTCCGTCGAAGCCAATTCTCGATGCGTTGTGACCGGCAAGCTTCCAGTAGATATTCCAACCGAGTTTTCCCGAATTATTGGACTCGGATCGAAAATTTCACCACTTTTTACGATTTCTCGATTTCGGTGATTTTCCCTAGTGGTACCCCTAGGGAAATCCGTAAAAATTCGTCGAATTCCGACGAAGCCAATTCTCGATGCGTTGTGACCGGCAAGCTATTCCAACCGAGTTTTCCCGAATTATTGGATTCGGATCCAAAATTTCACCACTTTTTACGATTTCTCGATTTCGGTGATTTTCCCTAGTGGTACCCCTAGGGAAATCCGTAAAAATTCGTCGGATTCCGACGAAGCCAATTCTCGATGCGTTGTGACCGGCAAGATTCCAGTAGCTATTCCAACCGAGTTTTCCCGAATTATTGGACTCGGATCCAAAATTTCACCACTTTTTACGATTTCTCGATTTCGGTGATTTTCCCTAGTGTTACCCCTAGGGAAATCCGTAAAAATTCGTCGGATTTCGACGAAACCAATTCTCGATGCGTTGTGACCGGCAAGATTCCAGTAGCTATTCCAACCGAGTTTTTCCGAATTATTGGACTCGGATCAAAAATTTCACCACTTTTTACGATTTCTCGATTTCGGTGATTTTCCCTAGTGGTACCCCTAGGGAAATCCGTAAAAATTCGTCGGATTCCGACGAAGCCAATTCTCGATGCGTTGTGACCGGCAAGATTCCAGTAGCTATTCCAACCGAGATTTCCCGAATTATTGGACTCGGATCCAAAATTTCACCACTTTTTACGATTTCTCGATTTCGGTGATTTTCCCTAGTGGTACCCCTAGGGAAATCCGTAAAAATTCGTCGGATTCCGACGAAGCCAATTCCCGATGCGTTGTGACCGGCAAGCTATTCCAACCGAGTTTTCCCGAATTATTGGACTCGGATCCAAAATTTCACCACTTTTTACGATTTCTCGATTTCGGTGATTTTCCCTAGTGGTACCCCTAGGGAAATCCGTAAAAATTTGTCGGATTCCGACGAAGCCAATTCTCGATGCGTTGTGACCGGCAAGCTTCCAGTAGCTATTCCAACCGAGGTTTCCCGAATTATTGGACTCGGATAAAAAATTTCACCACTTTTTACGATTTCTCGATTTCGGTGATTTTCCCTAGTGGTACCCCCTAGGAAAATCCGTAAAAATTCGTTGGATTCCGACGAAGCCAATTCTCGATGCGTTGTGACCGGCAAGCTTCCAGTAGCTATTCCAACCGAGTTTTCCCGAATTATTGGACTCGGATCCAAAATTTCACCACTTTTTACGATTTCTCGATTTCGGTGATTTTCCCTAGTGGTACCCCTAGGGAAATCCGTAAAAATTCGTCGGATTCCGACGAAGCCAATTCTCGATGCGTTGTGACCGGCAAGATTCCAGTAGATTTTCCAACCGAGTTTTCCCGAATTATTGGACTCGGATCCAAAATTTCACCACTTTTTACGATTTCTCGATTTCGGTGATTTTCCCTAGTGGTACCCCTAGGGAAATCCGTAAAAATTCGTCGGATTCCGACGAAACCAATTCTCGATGCGTTGTGACCGGCAAGATTCCAGTAGCTATTCCAACCGAGTTTTCCCGAATTATTGGACTCGGATCAAAAATTTCACCACTTTTTACGATTTCTCGATTTCGGTGATTTTCCCTAGTGGTACCCCTAGGGAAATCCGTAAAAATTCGTCGGATTCCGTCGAAGCCAATTCTCGATGCGTTGTGACCGGCAAGCTATTCCAACAGAGTTTTCCCGAATTATTGGACTCGGATCCAAAATTTCACCACTTTTTACGATTTCTCGATTTCGGTGATTTTCCCTAGTGGTACCCCTAGGGAAATCCGTAAAAATTTGTCGGATTCCGTCGAAGCCAATTCTCGATGCGTTGTGACCGGCAAGCTTCCAGTAGATATTCCAACCGAGTTTTCCCGAATTATTGGACTCGGATCAAAAATTTCACCACTTTTTACGATTTCTCGATTTCGGTGATTTTCCCTAGTGGTACCCCTAGGGAAATCCGTAAAAATCCGTCGGATTCCGACGAAGCCAATTCTCGATGCGTTGTGACCGGCAAGCTATTCCAACCGAGTTTTCCCGAATTATTGGATTCGGATCCAAAATTTCACCACTTTTTACGATTTCTCGATTTCGGTGATTTTCCCTAGTGGTACCCCTAGGGAAATCCGTAAAAATTCGTCGGATTCCGACGAAGCCAATTCTCGATGCGTTGTGACCGGCAAGATTCCAGTAGCTATTCCAACCGAGATTTCCCGAATTATTAGACTCGGATCCAAAATTTCACCACTTTTTACGATTTCTCGATTTCGGTGATTTTCCCTAGTGGTACCCCTAGGGAAATCCGTAAAAATTTGTCGGATTCCGACGAAGCCAATTCTCGATGCGTTGTGTCCGGCAAGCTTCCAGTAGCTATTCCAACCGAGTTTTCCCGAATTATTGGACTCGGATCCAAAATTTCACCACTTTTTACGATTTCTCTATTTCGGTGATTTTCCCTAGTGGTACCCCTAGGGAAATTCGTAAAAATTCGTCGGATTCCGACGAAGCCAATTCTCGATGCGTTGTGACCGGCAAGATTCCAGTAGCTATTCCAACCGAGATTTCCCGAATTATTGGACTCGGATCAAAAATTTCACCACTTTTCATGATTTCTCGATTTCGGTGATTTTCCCTAGTGGTACCCCTAGGGAAATCCGTAAAAATTCGTCGGATTCCGACGAAGCCAATTCTCGATGCGTTGTGACAGGCAAGCTTCCAGTAGCTATTCCAACCGAGTTTTCCCGAATTATTGGACTCGGATCAAAAATTTCACCACTTTTTACGATTTCTCGATTTCGGTGATTTTCCCTAGTGGTACCCCCTAGGAAAATCCGTAAAAATTCGTTGGATTCAGATGAAGCCAATTCTCGATGCGTTGTGACCGGCAAGCTTCCAGTAGATATTCCAACCGAGTTTTCCCGAATTATTGGACTCGGATCCAAAATTTCACCACTTTTTACGATTTCTCGATTTCGGTGATTTTCCCTAGTGGTACCCCTAGGGAAATCCGTAAAAATTCGTCGGATTCCGACAAAGCCAATTCTCGATGCGTTGTGACCGGCAATCTATTCCAACCGAGTTTTCCCGAATTATTGGACTCGGATCAAAAATTTCACCACTTTTTACGATTTCTCGATTTCGGTGATTTTCCCTAGTGGTACCCCTAGGGAAATCCGTAAAAATTTGCCGGATTCCGACGAAGCCAATTCTCGATGCGTTGTGACCGGCAAGCTATTCCAACCGAGTTTTACCGAATTATTGGGCTCGGATCCAAAATTTCACCACTTTTTACGATTTCTCGATTTCGGTGATTTTTCCTAGTGGTACCCCTAGGGAAATCCGTAAAAATTCGTCGGATTCCGACGAAGCCAATTCTCGATGCGTTGTGACCAGCAAGCTATTCCAACCGAGTTTTCCCGAATTAACTGACTCGGATCAAAAGTTTCACCACTTTTTACGATTTCTCGATTTCGGTGATTTTCCCTAGTGGTACCCCTAGGGAAATCCGTAAAAATTTGTCGGATTCCGACGAAGCCAATTCTCGATGCGTTGTGACCGGCAAGCTATTCCAACCGAGTTTTACCGAATTATTGGGCTCGGATCCAAAATTTCACCACTTTTTACGATTTCTCGATTTCGGTGATTTTCCCTAGTGGTACCCCTAGGGAAATCCGTAAAAATTTGTCGGATTCCGACGAAGCCAATTCTCGATGCGTTGTGACCGGCAAGCTTCCAGTAGCTATTCCAACCGAGTTTTCCCGAATTATTGGACTCGGATCCAAAATTTCACCACTTTTTACGATTTCTCTATTTCGGTGATTTTCCCTAGTGGTACCCTTAGGGAAATCCGTAAAAATTCGTCGGATTCCGACGAAGCCAATTCTCGATGCGTTGTGACCGGCAAGATTCCAGTAGCTATTCCAACCGAGATTTCCCGAATTATTGGACTCGGATCCAAAATTTCACCACTTTTTATGATTTCTCGATTTCGGTGATTTTCCCTAGTGGTACCCCTAGGGAAATCCGTAAAAATTCGTCGTATTCCGACGAAGCCAATTCTCGATGCGTTGTGACAGGCAAGCTTCCAGTAGCTATTCCAACCGAGTTTTCCCGAATTATTGGACTCGGATCAAAAATTTCACCACTTTTTACGATTTCTCGATTTCGGTGATTTTCCCTAGTGGTACCCCCTAGGAAAATCCGTAAAAATTCGTTGGATTCAGATGAAGCCAATTCTCGATGCGTTGTGACCGGCAAGCTTCCAGTAGATATTCCAACCGAGTTTTCCCGAATTATTGGACTCGGATCCAAAATTTCACCACTTTTTACGATTTCTCGATTTCGGTGATTTTCCCTAGTGGTACCCCTAGGGAAATCCGTAAAAATTCGTCGGATTCCGACAAAGCCAATTCTCGATGCGTTGTGATCGGCAATCTATTCCAACCGAGTTTTCCCGAATTATTGGACTCGGATCCAAAATTTCACCACTTTTTACGATTTCTCGATTTCGGTGATTTTCCCTAGTGGTACCCCCTAGGAAAATCCGTAAAAATTCGTTGGATTCAGATGAAGCCAATTCTTGATGCGTTGTGACCGGCAAGCTTCCAGTAGATATTCCAACCGAGTTTTCCCGAATTATTGGACTCGGATCAAAAATTTCACCACTTTTTACGATTTCTCGATTTCGGTGATTTTCCCTAGTGGTACCCCTAGGGAAATCCGTAAAAATTCGTCGGATTCCGACGAAGCCAATTCTCGATGCGTTGTGACCGGCAAGCTATTCCAACCGAGTTATCCCGAATTATTGGACTCGGATCCAAAATTTCACCACTTTTTACGATTTCTCGATTTCGGTGATTTTCCCTAGTGGTACCACTAGGGAAATCCGTAAAAATTCGTCGGATTCCGTCGAAGCCAATTCTCGATGCGTTGTGACCGGCAAGCTTCCAGTAGATATTCCAACCGAGTTTTCCCGAATTATTGGACTCGGATCCAAAATTTCACCACTTTTTACGATTTCTCGATTTCGGTGATTTTCCCTAGTGGTACCCCTAGGGAAATCCGTAAAAATTCGTCGGATTCCGACGAAGCCAATTCTCGATGCGTTGTGACCGGCAAGATTCCAGTAGCTATTCCAACCGAGATTTCCCGAATTATTAGACTCGGATCCAAAATTTCACCACTTTTTACGATTTCTCGATTTCGGTGATTTTCCCTAGTGGTACCCCTAGGGAAATCCGTAAAAATTTGTCGGATTCCGACGAAGCCAATTCTCGATGCGTTGTGACCGGCAAGCTATTCCAACCGAGTTTTACCGAATTATTGGGCTCGGATCCAAAATTTCACCACTTTTTACGATTTCTCGATTTCGGTGATTTTTCCTAGTGGTACCCCTAGGGAAATCCGTAAAAATTCGTCGGATTCCGACGAAGCCAATTCTCGATGCGTTGTGACCAGCAAGCTATTCCAACCGAGTTTTCCCGAATTATTGGACTCGGATCAAAAGTTTCACCACTTTTTACGATTTCTCGATTTCGGTGATTTTCCCTAGTGGTACCCCTAGGGAAATCCGTAAAAATTTGTCGGATTCCGACGAAGCCAATTCTCGATGCGTTGTGACCGGCAAGCTATTCCAACCGAGTTTTACCGAATTATTGGGCTCGGATCCAAAATTTCACCACTTTTTACGATTTCTCGATTTCGGTGATTTTCCCTAGTGGTACCCCTAGGGAAATCCGTAAAAATTTGTCGGATTCCGACGAAGCCAATTCTCGATGCGTTGTGACCGGCAAGCTTCCAGTAGCTATTCCAACCGAGTTTTCCCGAATTATTGGACTCGGATCCAAAATTTCACCACTTTTTACGATTTCTCTATTTCGGTGATTTTCCCTAGTGGTACCCCTAGGGAAATCCGTAAAAATTCGTCGGATTCCGACGAAGCCAATTCTCGATGCGTTGTGACCGGCAAGATTCCAGTAGCTATTCCAACCGAGATTTCCCGAATTATTGGACTCGGATCCAAAATTTCACCACTTTTTATGATTTCTCGATTTCGGTGATTTTCCCTAGTGGTACCCCTAGGGAAATCCGTAAAAATTCGTCGTATTTCGACGAAGCCAATTCTCGATGCGTTGTGACAGGCAAGCTTCCAGTAGCTATTCCAACCGAGTTTTCCCGAATTATTGGACTCGGATCAAAAATTTCACCACTTTTTACGATTTCTCGATTTCGGTGATTTTCCCTAGTGGTACCCCCTAGGAAAATCCGTAAAAATTCGTTGGATTCAGATGAAGCCAATTCTCGATGCGTTGTGACCGGCAAGCTTCCAGTAGATATTCCAACCGAGTTTTCCCGAATTATTGGACTCGGATCCAAAATTTCACCACTTTTTACGATTTCTCGATTTCGGTGATTTTCCCTAGTGGTACCCCTAGGGAAATCCGTAAAAATTCGTCGGATTCCGACAAAGCCAATTCTCGATGCGTTGTGATCGGCAATCTATTCCAACCGAGTTTTCCCGAATTATTGGACTCGGATCCAAAATTTCACCACTTTTTACGATTTCTCGATTTTGGTGATTTTCCCTAGTGGTACCCCCTAGGAAAATCCGTAAAAATTCGTTGGATTCAGATGAAGCCAATTCTCGATGCGTTGTGACCGGCAAGCTTCCAGTAGATATTCCAACCGAGTTTTCCCGAATTATTGGACTCGGATCAAAAATTTCACCACTTTTTACGATTTCTCGATTTCGGTGATTTTCCCTAGTGGTACCCCTAGGAAAATCCGTAAAAATTCGTCGGATTCCGACGAAGCCAATTCTCGATGCGTTGTGACCGGCAAGCTATTCCAACCGAGTTATCCCGAATTATTGGACTCGGATCCAAAATTTCACCACTTTTTACGATTTCTCGATTTCGGTGATTTTCACTAGTGGTACCCCTAGGGAAATCCGTAAAAATTCGTCGGATTCCGTCGAAGCCAATTCTCGATGCGTTGTGACCGGCAAGCTTCCAGTAGATATTCCAACCGAGTTTTCCCGAATTATTGGACTCGGATCCAAAATTTCACCACTTTTTACGATTTCTCGATTTCGGTGATTTTCCCTAGTGGTACCCCTAGGGAAATCCGTAAAAATTCGTCGGATTCCGACGAAGCCAATTCTCGATGCGTTGTGACCGGCAAGATTCCAGTAGCTATTCCAACCGAGATTTCCCGAATTATTAGACTCGGATCCAAAATTTCACCACTTTTTACGATTTCTCGATTTCGGTGATTTTCCCTAGTGGTACCCCTAGGGAAATCCGTAAAAATTTGTCGGATTCCGACGAAGCCAATTCTCGATGCGTTGTGACCGGCAAGCTATTCCAACCGAGTTTTACCGAATTATTGGGCTCGGATCCAAAATTTCACCACTTTTTACGATTTCTCGATTTTGGTGATTTTCCCTAGTGGTGCCCCTAGGGAAATCCGTAAAAATTCGTCGGATTCCGACGAAGCAAATTCTCGATGCGTTGTGACCAGCTAGCTATTCCAACCGAGTTTTCCCGAATTATTGGACTCGTATCAAAAATTTCACCACTTTTTACGATTTCTCGATTTCGGTGATTTTCCCTAGTGGTACCCCTAGGGAAATCAGTAAAAATTTGTCGGATTCCGACGAAGCCAATTCTCGATGCGTTGTGACCGGCAAGCTATTCCAACCGAGTTTTACCGAATTATTGGGCTCGGATCCAAAATTTCACCACTTTTTACGATTTCTCGATTTCGGTGATTTTCCCTAGTGGTACCCCTAGGGAAATCCGTAAAAATTTGTCGGATTCCGACGAAGCCAATTCTCGATGCGTTGTGACCGGCAAGCTTCCAGTAGCTATTCCAACCGAGTTTTTCTGAATTATTGGACTCGGATCCAAAATTTCACCACTTTTTACGATTTCTCTATTTCGGTGATTTTCCCTAGTGGTACCCCTAGGGAAATCCGTAAAAAATTCGTCGGATTCCGACGAAGCCAATTCTCGATGCGTTGTGACCGGCAAGATTCCAGTAGCTATTCCAACCGAGATTTCCCGAATTATTGGACTCGGATCCAAAATTTCACCACTTTTTATGATTTCTCGATTTCGGTGATTTTCCCTAGTGGTACCCCTAGGGAAATCCGTAAAAATTCGTCTGATTCCGAGGAAGCCAATTCTCGATGCGTTGTGACAGGCAAGCTTCCAGTAGCTATTCCAACCGACTTTTCCCGAATTATTGGACTCGGATCAAAAATTTCACCACTTTTTACGATTTCTCGATTTCGGTGATTTTCCCTAGTGGTACCCCCTAGGGAAATCCGTAAAAATCGTTGGATTCAGACGAAGCCAATTCTCGATGCGTTGTGACCGGCAAGCTTCCAGTAGATATTCCAACCGAGTTTTCCCGAATTATTGGACTCGGATCCAAAATTTCACCACTTTTTACGATTTTTCGATTTCGGTGATTTTCCCTAGTGGTACCCCTAGGGAAATCCGTAAAAATTCGTCGGATTCCGACAAAGCCAATTCTCGATGCGTTGTGACCGGCAAGCTATTCCAACCGAGTTTTCCCGAATTATTGGACTCGGATCAAAAATTTCACCACTTTTTACGATTTCTCGATTTCGGTGATTTTCCCTAGTGGTACCCCTAGGGAAATCCGTAAAAATTTGTCGGATTCCGACGAAGCCAATTCTCGATGCGTTGTGACCGGCAAGCTATTCCAACCGAGTTTTACCGAATTATTGGGCTCGGATCCAAAATTTCACCACTTTTTACGATTTCTCGATTTCGATGATTTTCCCTAGTGGTACCCCTAGGGAAATCCGTAAAAATTTGTCGGATTCCGACGAAGCCAATTCTCGATGCGTTGTGACAGGCAAGCTTCCAGTAGCTATTCCAACCGAGTTTTCCCGAATTATTGGACTCGGATCCAAAATTTCACCACTTTTTACGATTTCTCGATTTCGGTGATTTTCCCTAGTGGTACCCCTAGGGAAATCCGTAAAAATTTGTCGGATTCCGACGAAGCCAATTCTCGATGCGTTGTGACCGGCAAGCTATTCCAACCGAGTTTTACCGAATTATTGGGCTCGGATCCAAAATTTCACCACTTTTTACGATTTCTCGATTTCGGTGATTTTCCCTAGTGGTACCCCTAGGGAAATCCGTAAAAATTCGTCGGATTCCGACGAAGCCAATTCTCGATGCGTTGTGACCAGCAAGCTATTCCAACCGAGTTTTCCCGAATTATTGGACTCGGATCCAAAATTTCACCACTTTTTATGATTTCTCGATTTCGGTGATTTTCCCTAGTGGTACCCCTAGGGAAATCCGTAAAAATTCGTCGGATTCCGACGAAGCAAATTCTCGATGCGTTGTGACCAGCTAGCTATTCCAACCGAGTTTTCCCGAATTATTGGACTCGGATCAAAAATTTCACCACTTTTTACGATTTCTCGATTTCGGTGATTTTCCCTAGTGGTACCCCTAGGGAAATCCGTAAAAATTTGTTGGATTCCGACGAAGCCAATTCTCGATGCGTTGTGACCGGCAAGCTATTCCAACCGAGTTTTACCGAATTATTGGGCTCGGATCCAAAATTTCACCACTTTTTACGATTTCTCTCGATTTCGGTGATTTCCCTAGTGGTACCCCTAGGGAAATCCGTAAAAATTTGTCGGATTCCGACGAAGCCAATTCTCGATGCGTTGTAACTGGCAAGCTTCCAGTAGCTATTCCAACCGAGTTTTCCCGAATTATTGGACTCGGATCCAAAATTTCACCACTTTTTACGATTTCTCGATTTCGGTGATTTTCCCTAGTGGTACCCCTAGGGAAATCCGTAAAAATTCGTCGGATTCCGACGAAGCCAATTCTCGATGCGTTGTGACAGGCAAGCTTCCAGTAGCTATTCCAACCGAGTTTTCCGAATTATTGGACTCGGATCAAAAATTTCACCACTTTTACGATTTCTCGATTTCGGTGATTTTCCCTAGTGGTACCCCCTAGGAAAATCCGTAAAAATTCGTTGGATTCAGACGAAGCCAATTCTCGATGCGTTGTGACCGGCAAGCTTCCAGTAGATATTCCAACCGAGTTTTCCCCAATTATTGGACTCGGATCCAAATTTCACTACTTTTTACGATTTCTCGATTTCGGTGATTTTCCCTAGTGGTCCCCTAGGGAAATCCTTAAAAATTCGTCGGATTCCGACAAAGCCAATTCTCGATGCGTTGTGACCGGCAAGCTATTCCAACCGAGTTTTCCCGAATTATTGGACTCGGATCCAAAATTTCACCACTTTTTACGATTTCTCGATTTCGGTGATTTTCCCTAGTGGTACCCCTAGGGAAATCCGTAAAAATTCGTCGGATTCCGTCGAAGCCAATTCTCGATGCGTTGTGACCGGCAAGCTTCCAGTAGATATTCCAACCGAGTTTTCCCGAATTATTGAACTCGGATCCAAAATTTCACCACTTTTTACGATTTCTAGATTTCGGTGATTTTCCCTAGTGGTACCCCTAGGGAAATCCGTAAAAATTCGTCGGATTCCGACGAAGCCAATTCTCGATGCGTTGTGACCGGCAAGATTCCAGTAGCTATTCCAACCGAGTTTTCCCGAATTATTGGACTCGGATCCAAAATTTCACCACTTTTTACGATTTCTCGATTTCGGTGATTTTCCCTAGTGGTACCCCTAGGGAAATCCGTAAAAATTCGTCGGAATCCGACGAAACCAATTCTCGATGCGTTGTGATCGGCAAGATTCCAGTAGCTATTCCAACCGAGTTTTCCCGAATTATTGGACTCGGATCAAAAATTTCACCACTTTTTACGATTTCTAGATTTCGGTGATTTTCCCTAGTGGTACCCCTAGGGAAATCCGTAAAAATTTGTCGGATTCCGACGAAGCCAATTCTCGATGCGTTGTGACCGGCAAGCTTCCAGTAGCTATTCCAACCGAGTTTTCCGAATTATTGGACTCGGATAAAAAATTTCACCACTTTTTACGATTTCTCGATTTCGGTGATTTTCCCTAGTGGTACCCCCTAGGAAAATTCGTAAAAAATCGTTGGATTCCGACGAAGCCAATTCTCGATGCGTTGTGACCGGCAAGCTTCCAGTAGCTATTCCAACCGAGTTTTCCCGAATTATTGGACTCGGATCCAAAATTTCACCACTTTTTACGATTTCTCGATTTCGTGATTTTCCCTAGTGGTACCCTAGGGAAATCCGTAAAAATTCGTCGGATTCCGACGAAACCAATTCTCGATGCGTTGTGACCGGCAAGATTCCAGTAGCTATTCCAACCGAGTTTTCCCGAATTATTGGACTCGGATCAAAAATTTCACCACTTTTTACGATTTCTCGATTTCGGTGATTTTCCCTAGTGGTACCCCTAGGGAAATCCGTAAAAATTCGTCGGATTCCGTCGAAGCCAATTCTCAATGCGTTGTGACCGGCAAGCTATTCCAACCGAGTTTTCCCGAATTATTGACTCGGATCCAAAATTTCACCACTTTTTACGATTTCTCGATTTCGGTGATTTTCCCTAGTGGTACCCCTAGGGAAATCCGTAAAAATTCGTCGGATTCCGACGAAGCCAATTCTCGATGCGTTGTGACCGGCAAGCTATTCCAACCGAACTTTACCGAATTATTGGACTCGGATCCAAAATTTCACCACTTTTAACGATTTCTCGATTTCGGTGATTTTCCCTAGTGGTACCCCTAGGGAAATCCGTAAAAATTCGTCGGATTCCGACGAAACCAATTCTCGATGCGTTGTGACCGGCAAGATTCCAGTAGCTATTCCAACCGAGTTTTCCCGAATTATTGGACTCGGATCAAAAATTTCACCACTTTTTACGATTTCTCGATTTCGGTGATTTTCCCTAGTGGTACCCCTAGGGAAATCCGTAAAATTCGTCGGATTCCGTCGAAGCCAATTCTCGATGCGTTGTGACCGGCAAGCTATTCCAACCGAGTTTTCCCGAATTATTGGACTCGGATCCAAAATTTCACCACTTTTTACGATTTCTCGATTTCGGTGATTTTCCCTAGTGGTACCCCTAGGGAAATCCGTAAAAATTCGTCGGATTCCGACGAAGCCAATTCTCGATGCGTTGTGACCGACAAGCTATTCCAACCGAGTTTTCCCAAATTATTGGACTCGGATCCAAAATTTCACCACTTTTTATGATTTCTCGATTTCGGTGATTTTCCCTAGTGGTACTCCTAGGGAAATCCGTAAAAATTCATCGGATTCCGACGAAGCCAATTCTCGATGCGTTGTGACCGGCAAGCTTCCAGTAGCTATTCCAACCGAGTTTTCCCGAATTATTGGACTCGGATCCAAAATTTCACCACTTTTTACGATTTCTCGATTTCGGTGATTTTCCCTAGTGGTACCCCTAGGGAAATCCGTAAAAATTCGTCGGATTCCGACGAAACCAATTCTCGATGCGTTGTGACCGGCAAGTTATTCCATCCGAGTTTTACCGAATTATTGGACTCGGATCCAAAATTTCACCACTTTTTACGATTTCTCGATTTCGGTGATTTTCCCTAGTGGTACCCCGAGGGAAATCCGTAAAAATTTGTCGGATTCCGACGAAGCCAATTTTCGATGCGTTGTGACCGGCAAGCTTCCAGTAGCTATTCCAACCGAGTTTTCCCGAATTATTGGACTCGGATCCAAAATTTCACCACTTTTTACGATTTCTCGATTTCGGTGATTTTCCCTAGTGGTACTCCTAGGGAAATCCGTAAAAATTCGTCGGATTCTGACGAAACCAATTCTCGATGCGTTGTGACCGGGAAGCTATTCCATCCGAGTTTTACCGAATTATTGGACTCGGATCCAAAATTTCACCACTTTTTACGATTTCTCGATTTCGGTGATTTTCCCTAGTGGTACCCCGAGGGAAATCCGTAAAAATTTGTCGGATTCCGACGAAGCCAATTTTCGATGCGTTGTGACCGGCAAGCTTCCAGTAGCTATTCCAACCGAGTTTTCCCGAATTATTGGACTCGGATCCAAAATTTCACCACTTTTTACGATTTCTCGATTTCGGTGATTTTCCCTCGTGGTACCCCTAGGGAAATCAGTAAAAATTCGTCGGATTCCGACGAAGCCAATTCTCGATGCGTTGTGACCGGCAAGCTATTCCAACCGAGTTTTCCCGAATTATTGGACTCGGATCCAAAATTTCACCACTTTTTATGATTTCTCGATTTCGGTGATTTTCCCTAGTGGTACCCCTTGGGAAATCCGTAAAAATTCATCGGATTCCGACGAAGCCAATTCTCGATGCGTTGTGACCGGCAAGCTTCCAGTAGCTATTCCAACCGAGTTTTCCCGAATTATTGGACTCGGATCCAAAATTTCACCACTTTTTACGATTTCTCGATTTCGGTGATTTTCCCTAGTGGTACCCCTAGGGAAATCCGTAAAAATTCGTCGGATTCCGACGAAACCAATTCTCGATGCGTTGTGACCGGCAAGCTATTCCATCCGAGTTTTACCGAATTATTGGACTCGGATCCAAAATTTCACCACTTTTTACGATTTCTCAATTTCGGTAATTTTCCCTAGTGGTACCCCGAGGGAAATCCGTAAAAATTTGTCGGATTCCGACGAAGCCAATTTTCGATGCGTTGTGACCGGCAAGCTTCCAGTAGCTATTCCAACCGAGTTTTCCCGAATTATTGGACTCGGATCCAAAATTTCACCACTTTTTACGATTTCTCGATTTCGGTGATTTTCCCTAGTGGTACCCCTAGGGAAATCCGTAAAAATTCGTCGGATTCCGACGAAACCAATTCTCGATGCGTTGTGACCGGGAAGCTATTCCATCCGAGTTTTACCGAATTATTGGACTCGGATCCAAAATTTCACCACTTTTTACGATTTCTCGATTTCGGTGATTTTCCCTAGTGGTAGCCCGAGGGAAATCTGTAAAAATTTGTCGGATTCCGACGAAGCCAATTTTCGATGCGTTGTGACCGGCAAGCTTCCAGTAGCTATTCCAACCGAGTTTTCCAGAATTATTGGACTCGGATCCAAAATTTCACCACTTTTTACGATTTCTCGATTTCGGTGATTTTCCCTAGTGGTACCCCTAGGGAAATCCGTAAAAATTCGTCGGATTCCGACGAAGCCAATTCTCGATGCGTTGTGACCGGCAAGCTATTCCAACCGAGTTTTCCCGAATTATTGGACTCGGATCCAAAATTTCACCACTTTTTATGATTTCTCGATTTCGGTGATTTTCCCTAGTGGTACCCCTTGGAAAATCCGTAAAAATTCCTCGGATTCCGACGAAGCCAATTCTCGATGCGTTGTGACCGGCAAGCTTCCAGTAGCTATTCCAACCGAGTTTTCCCGAATTATTGGACTCGGATCCAAAATTTCACCACTTTTTACGATTTCTCGATTTCGGTGATTTTCCCTAGTGGTACCCCTAGGGAAATCCGTAAAAATTCGTCGGATTCCGACGAAACCAATTCTCGATGCGTTGTGACCGGCAAGCTATTCCATCCGAGTTTTACCGAATTATTGGACTCGGATCCAAAATTTCACCACTTTTTACGATTTCTCGATTTCGGTGATTTTCCCTAGTGGTACCCCTAGGGAAATCCGTAAAAATTGGTCGGATTCCGACGAAGCCAATTTTCGATGCGTTGTGACCGGCAAGCTTCCAGTAGCTATTCCAACCGAGTTTTCCCTAATTATTGGACTCGGATCCAAAATTTCACCACTTTTTACGATTTCTCGATTTCGGTGATTTTCCCTAGTGGTACCCCTAGGGAAATCCGTAAAAATTCGTCGGATTCCGACGAAACCAATTCTCGATGCGTTGTGACCGGCAAGCTATTCCATCCGAGTTTTACCGAATTATTGGACTCGGATCCAAAATTTCACCACTTTTTACGATTTCTCGATTTCGGTGATTTTCCCTAGTGGTACCCCTAGGGAAATCCGTAAAAATTGGTCGGATTCCGACGAAGCCAATTTTCGATGCGTTGTGACCGGCAAGCTTCCAGTAGCTATTCCAACCGAGTTTTCCCTAATTATTGGACTCGAATCCAAAATTTCACCACTTTTTACGATTTCTCGATTTCGGTGATTTTCCCTAGTGGTACCCCTAGGGAAATCCGTAAAAATTCGTCGGATTCCGACGAAACCAATTCTCGATGCGTTGTGACCGGGAAGCTATTCCATCCGAGTTTTACCGAATTATTGGACTCGGATCCAAAATTTTACCACTTTTTACGATTTCTCGATTTCGGTGATTTTCCCTAGTGGTACCCCGAGGGAAATCCGTAAAAATTTGTCGGATTCCGACGAAGCCAATTTTCGATGCGTTGTGACCGGCAAGCTTCCAGTAGCTATTCCAACCGAGTTTTCCCGAATTATTGGACTCGGATCCAAAATTTCACCACTTTTTACGATTTCTCGATTTCGGTGATTTTCCCTAGTGGTACCCCTAGGGAAATCCGTAAAAATTCGTCGGATTCCGACGAAGCCAATTCTCGATGCGTTGTGACCGGGAAGCTATTCCATCCGAGTTTTACCGAATTATTGGACTCGGATCCAAAATTTCACCACTTTTTACGATTTCTCGATTTCGGTGATTTTCCCTAGTGGTACCCCGAGGAAATCCGTAAAAATTTGTCGGATTCCGACGAAGCCAATTTTCGATGCGTTGTGACCGGAAAGCTTTCAGTAGCTATTCCAACCGAGTTTTCCCGAATTATTGGACTCGGATCCAAAATTTCACCACTTTTTACTATTTCTCGATTTCGGTGATTTTCCCTAGTGGTGCCCTAGGGAAATCCGTAAAAATTCGTCGGATTCCGACGAAACCAATTCTCGATGCGTTGTGACCGGCAAGCTATTCCATCCGAGTTTTACCGAATTATTGGACTCGGATCCAAAATTTCACCACTTTTTACGATTTCTCGATTTCGGTGATTTTCCATAGTGGTACCCCTAGGGAAATCCGTAAAAATTGGTCGGATTCCGACGAAGCCAATTTTCGATGCGTTGTGACCGGCAAGCTTCCAGTAGCTATTCCAACCGAGTTTTCCCGAATTATTGGACTCGGATCCAAAATTTCACCACTTTTTACGATTTCTCGATTTCGGTGATTTTCCCTAGTGGTACCCCTAGGGAAATCCGTAAAAATTCGTCGGATTCCGACGAAACCAATTCTCGATGCGTTGTGACCGGCAAGCTATTCCATCCGAGTTTTACCGAATTATTGGACTCGGATCCAAAATTTTACCACTTTTTACGATTTCTCGATTTCGGTGATTTTCCCTAGTGGTACCCCGAGGGAAATCCGTAAAAATTTGTCGGATTCCGACGAAGCCAATTTTCGATGCATTGTGACCGGCAAGCTTCCAGTAGCTATTCCAATCGAGTTTTCCCGAATTATTGGACTCGGATCCAAAATTTCACCACTTTTTACGATTTCTCGATTTCGGTGATTTTCCCTAGTGGTACCCCTAGGGAAATCCGTAAAAATTCGCCGGATTCCGACAAAGCCAATTCTCGATGCGTTGTGACCGACAAGCTATTCCAACCGAGTTTTCCCGAATTATTGGACTCGGATCAAAAATTTCACCATTTTTTACGATTTCTCGATTTCGGTGATTTTCCCTAGTGGTACCCATAGGGAAATCCGTAAAAATTCGTCGAATTCCGACAAAGCCAATTCTCGATGCGTTGTGACCGGCAAGCTTCCAGTAGCTATTCCAACAGAGCTTTCCCGAATTATTGGACTCGGATCCAAAATTTCACCACTTTTTACGATTTCTCGATTTCGGTGATTTTCCCTTGTGGTACCACTAGGGAAATCCGTAAAAATTCGTCGGATTCCGACGAAGCCAATTCTCGATGCGGTTTGACCGGCAAGCTATTCCAACCGAGTTTTCCCGAATTATTGGACTCGGATCCAAAATTTCACCACTTTTTACGATTTCTCGATTTCGGTGATTTTCCCTAGTGGTACCCCTAGGGAAATCCGTAAAAATTCGTCGGATTCCGACGAAGCCAATTCTCGATGCGTTGTGACCGGCAAGCTATTCCAACCGAGTTTTACCGAATTATTGGACTCGGATCCAAAATTTCAGCACATTTTACGATTTCTCGATTTCGGTGATTTTCCCTAGTGGCACCCCTAGGGAAATCCGTAAAAATTTGTCGGATTCCGACGAAGCCAATTCTCGATGCGTTGTGACCGGCAAGCTTCCAGTAGCTATTCCAACTGAGTTTTCCCGAATTATTGGACTCGGATCCAAAATTTCACCACTTTTTACGATTTCTCGATTTCGGTGATTTTCCCTAGTGGTACCCCTAGGGAAATCCGTAAAAATTCGTCGGATTCCGACGAAGCCAATTCTCGATGCGTTGTGACCGACAAGCTTCCAGTAGCTATTCCAACCGAGTTTTCCCGAATTATTGGACTTGAATCCAAAATTTCACCACTTTTTACGATTTCTCGATTTCGGTGGTTTTTCCTAGTGGTACCCCTAGGGAAATCCGTAAAAATTCGTCGGATTCCAACGAAGCCAATTCTCGATGCGTTGTGACCGGCAAGCTTCTAGTAGCTATTCCAACCGAGTTTTCCCGAATTATTGGACTCGGATCGAAAATTTCACCACTTTTTACGATTTCTCGTTTTCGGTGATTTTCCCTAGTGGTACCCCTAGGGAAATCCGTAAAAATTCGTCGGATTGCGACGAAGCCAATTCTCGATGCATTGTGACCGGCAAGCTTCCAGTAGCTATTCCAACCGAGTTTTCCCGAATTATTGGACTCGGATCGAAAATTTCACCACTTTTTACGTTTTCTTGATTTCGGTGATTGTCCCTAGTGGTACCCCTAGGGAAATCCGTAAAAATTCGTCGGATTCCGACGAAGCCAATTCTCGATGCGTTGTGACCGGCAAGCTTCCAGTAGCTATTCCAACCGAGTTTTCCCGAATTATTGGACTCGGATCCAAAATTTCACCACATTTTACGATTTCTCGATTTTCCCTAGTGGTACCCTTAGGGAAATCCGTAAAAATTCGTCGGATTCCGACGAAGCCAATTCTCGATGCGTTGTGACCGGCAAGCTTCCAGTAGCTATTCCAACCGAGTTTTCCCGAATTATTGGACTCGGATTCAAAATTTCACCACTTTTTACGATTTCTCGATTTCGGTGATTTTCCCTAGTGGTACCCCTAGGGAAATCCGTAAAAATTCGTCGGATTCCGACGAAGCCTATTCTCGATGCGTTGTGACCGGCAAGCTTCCAGTAGCTATTCCAACCGAGTTTTCCCGAATTATTGGACTCGGATCCAAAATTTCACCACTTTTTACGATTTCTCGATTTTGCCTAGTGGTACCCCTAGGGAAATCCGTAAAAATTCGTCGGATTCCGTCGAAGCCAATTCTCGATGCGTTGTGACCGGCAAGCTTCCAGTAGCTATTCCAACCGACTTTTCCCGAATTATTGGACTCGGATTCAAAATTTCACCACTTTTTACGATTTCTCGATTTCGGTGATTTTCCCTAGTGGTACCCCTAGGGAAATCCGTAAAAATTCATCGAATTCCGACGAAACCAATTCTCGATGCGTTTTGACCGGCAAGCTTCCAGTAGCTATTCCAACCGAGTTTTCCCGAATTATTGGGTTCGGATCCAAAATTTCACCACTTTTTACGATTTCTCGATTTTCCCTAGTGGTACCCCTAGGGAAATCCGTAAAAATTCGTCGGATTCCGACGAAGCCAATTCTCGATGCGTTGTGACCGACAAGCTTCCAGTAGCTATTCCAACCGAGTTTTCCCGAATTATTCGACTCGGATCCAAAATTTCACCACTTTTTACGATTTCTCGATTTCGGTGATTTTCCCTAGTGGTACCCCTAGGGAAATCCGTAAAAATTCGTCGGATTCCGACGAAGCCAATTCTCGATGCGTTGTGACCGGCAAGCTTCTAGTAGCTATTCCAACCGAGTTTTCCCGAATTATTGGACTCGGATCGAAAATTTCACCACTTTTTACGATTTCTCGTTTTCGGTGATTTTCCCTAGTGGTACCCCTAGGGAAATCCGTAAAAATTCGTCGGATTCCGACGAAGTCAATTCTCGATGCATTGTGTCCGGCAAGCTTCCACTAGCTATTCCAACCGAGTTTTCCCGAATTATTGGACTCGGATCGAAAATTTCACCACTTTTTACGTTTTCTCGATTTCGGTGATTGTCCCTAGTGGTACCCCTAGGGAAATCCGTAAAAATTCGTCGGATTCCGACGAAGCCAATTCTCGATGCGTTGTGACCGGCAAGCTTCCAGTAGCTATTCCAACCGAGTTTTCCCGAATTATTGGACTCGGATCCAAAATTTCACCACTTTTTACGATTTCTCGATTTTCCCTAGTGGTACCCCTAGGGAAATCCGTAAAAATTCGTCGGATTCCGACGAAGCCAATTCTCGATGCGTTGTGACCGACAAGCTTCCAGTAGCTATTCCAACCGAGTTTTCCCGAATTATTCGACTCGGATCCAAAATTTCACCACTTTTTACGATTTCTCGATTTCGGTGATTTTCCCTAGTGGTACCCCTAGGGAAATCCGTAAAAATTCGTCGGATTCCGACGAAGCCAATTCTCGATGCGTTGTGACCGGCAAGCTTCTAGTAGCTATTCCAACCGAGTTTTCCCGAATTATTGGACTCGGATCGAAAATTTCACCACTTTTTACGATTTCTCGTTTTCGGTGATTTTCCCTAGTGGTACCCCTAGGGAAATTCGTAAAAATTCGTCGGATTCCGACGAAGCCAATTCTCGATGCATTGTGTCCGGCAAGCTTCCACTAGCTATTCCAACCGAGTTTTCCCGAATTATTGGACTCGGATCGAAAATTTCACCACTTTTTACGTTTTCTCGATTTCGGTGATTGTCCCTAGTGGTACCCCTAGGGAAATCCGTAAAAATTCGTCGGATTCCGACGAAGCCAATTCTCGATGCGTTGTGACCGGCAAGCTTCCAGTAGCTATTCCAACCGAGTTTTCCCGAATTATTGGACTCGGATCCAAAATTTCACCACTTTTTACGATTTCTCGATTTTCCCTAGTGGTACCCCTAGGGAAATCCGTAAAAATTCGTCGGATTCCGACGAAGCCAATTCTCGATGCGTTGTGACCGACAAGCTTCCAGTAGCTATTCCAACCGAGTTTTCCCGAATTATTCGACTCGGATCCAAAATTTCACCACTTTTTACGATTTCTCGATTTCGGTGATTTTCCCTAGTGGTACCCCTAGGGAAATCCGTAAAAATTCGTCGGATTCCGACGAAGCCAATTCTCGATGCGTTGTGACCGGCAAGCTTCTAGTAGCTATTCCAACCGAGTTTTCCCGAATTATTGGACTCGGATCGAAAATTTCACCACTTTTTACGATTTCTCGTTTTCGGTGATTTTCCCTAGTGGTACCCCTAGGGAAATCCGTAAAAATTCGTCGGATTCCGACGAAGCCAATTCTCGATGCATTGTGACCGGCAAGCTTCCAGTAGTTATTCCAACCGAGTTTTCCCGAATTATTGGACTCGGATCGAAAATTTCACCACTTTTTACGTTTTCTCGATTTCGGTGATTGTCCCTAGTGGTACCCCTAGGGAAATCCGTAAAAATTCGTCGGATTCCGACGAAGCCAATTCTCGATGCGTTGTGACCTGCAAGCTTCCAGTAGCTATTCCAACCGAGTTTTCCCGAGTTATTGGACTCGGATCCAAAATTTCACCACATTTTACGATTTCTCGATTTTTCCTAGTGGTACCCCTAGGGAAATCCGTAAAAATTCGTCGGATTCCGACGAAGCCAATTCTCGATGCGTTGTGACCGGCAAGCTTCCAGTAGCTATTCCAACCGAGTTTTCCCGAATTATTGGACTCGGATTCAAAATTTCATCACTTTTTACGATTTCTCGATTTCGGTGATTTTCCCTAGTGGTACCCCTAGGGAAATCCGTAAAAATTCGTCGGATTCCGACGAAGCCTATTCTCGATGCGTTGTGACCGGCAAGCTTCCAGTAGCTATTCCAACCGAGTTTTCCCGAATTATTGGACTCGGATCCAAAATTTCACCACTTTTTACGATTTCTCGATTTTGCCTAGTGGTACCCCAAGGGAAATCCGTAAAAATTCGTCGGATTCCGACGAAGCCAATTCTCGATGCGTTGTGACCGGCAAGCTTCCTGTAGCTATTCCAACCGACTTTTCCCGAATTATTGGACTCGGATTCAAAATTTCACCACTTTTTACGATTTCTCGATTTCGGTGATTTTCCCTAGTGGTACCCCTAGGGAAATCCGTAAAAATTCATCGAATTCCGACGAAACCAATTCTCGATGCGTTTTGACCGGCAAGCTTCCAGTAGCTATTCCAACCGAGTTTTCCCGAATTATTGGGTTCGGATCCAAAATTTCACCACTTTTTACGATTTCTCGATTTTCCCTAGTGGTACCCCTAGGGAAATCCGTAAAAATTCGTCGGATTTCGACGAAGCCAATTCTCGATGCGTTGTGACCGACAAGCTTCCAGTAGCTATTCCAACCGAGTTTTCCCGAATTATTCGACTCGGATCCAAAATTTCACCGCTTTTTACGATTTCTCGATTTCGGTGATTTTCCCTAGTGGTACCCCTAGGGAAATCCGTAAAAATTCGTCGAATTCCGACGAAGCCAATTCTCGATGCGTTGTGACCGGCAAGCTTCTAGTAGCTATTCCAACCGAGTTTTCCCGAATTATTGGACTCGGATCGAAAATTTCACCACTTTTTACGATTTCTCGTTTTCGGTGATTTTCCCTAGTGGTACCCCTAGGGAAATCCGTAAAAATTCGTCGGATTCCGACAAAGCCAATTCTCGATGCATTGTGACCGGCAAGCTTCCACTAGCTATTCCAACCGAGTTTTCCCGAATTATTGGACTCGGATCGAAAATTTCACCACTTTTTACGTTTTCTCGATTTCGGTGATTGTCCCTAGTGGTACCCCTAGGGAAATCCGTAAAAATTCGTCGGATTCCGACGAAGCCAATTCTCGATGCGTTGTGACCGGCAAGCTTCCAGTAGCTATTCCAACCGAGTTTTCCCGAATTATTGGACTCGGATCCAAAATTTCACCACTTTTTACGATTTCTCGATTTTCCCTAGTGGTACCCCTAGGGAAATCCGTAAAAATTCGTCGGATTCCGACGAAGCCAATTCTCGATGCGTTGTGACCGGCAAGCTTCGAGTAGCTATTCCAACCGAGTTTTCCCGAATTATTGGACTCGGATCCAAAATTTCACCACTTTTTACGATTTCTCGATTTTCCCTAGTGGTACCCCTAGGGAAATCCGTAAAAATTCGTCGGATTCCAACGAAGCCAATTCTCGATGCGTTGTGACCGGCAAGCTTCCAGTAGCTATTCCAACCGAGTTTTCCCGAATTATTGGACTCGGATCGAAAATTTCACCACTTTTTACGTTTTCTCGATTTCGGTGATTGTCCCTAGTGGTACCCCTAGGGAAATCCGTAAAAATTCGTCGGATTCCGACGAAGCCAATTCTCGATGCGTTGTGACCGGCAAGCTTCGAGTAGCTATTCCAACCGAGTTTTCCCGAATTATTGGACTCGGATCCAAAATTTCACCACTTTTTACGATTTCTCGATTTTCCCTAGTGGTACCCCTAGGAAAATCCGTAAAAATTCGTCGGATTCCGACGAAGCCAATTCTCGATGCGTTGTGACCGACAAGCTTCCAGTAGCTATTCCAACCGAGTTTTCCCGAATTATTCGACTCGGATCCAAAATTTCACCACTTTTTACGATTTCTCGATTTCGGTGATTTTCCCTAGTGGTACCCCTAGGGAAATCCGTTAAAATTCGTCGGATTCCGACGAAGCCAATTCTCGATGCGTTGTGACCGGCAAGCTTCTAGTAGCTATTCCAACCGAGTTTTCCCGAATTATTGGACTCGGATCGAAAATTTCACCACTTTTTACTATTTCTCGTTTTCGGTGATTTTCCCTAGTGGTACCCCTAGGGAAATCCGTAAAAATTCGTCGGATTCCGACGAAACCAATTCTCGATGCATTGTGACCGGCAAGCTTCCAGTAGCTATTCCAACCGAGTTTTCCCGAATTATTGGACTCGGATCGAAAATTTCACCACTTTTTACGTTTTCTCGATTTCGGTGATTGTCCCTAGTGGTACCCCTAGGAAAATCCGTAAAAATTCGTCGGATTCCGACGAAGCCAATTCTCGATGCGTTGTGACCGGCAAGCTTCCAGTAGCTATTCCAACCGAGTTTTCCCGAATTATTGGACTCGGATCCAAAAATTCTCCACTTTTTACGATTTCTCGATTTTGCCTAGTGGTACCCCTAGGGAAATCCGTAAAAATTCGTCGGATTCCAACGAAGCCAATTCTCGATGCGTTGTGACCGGCAAGCTTCCAGTAGCTATTCCAACCGAGTTTTCCCGAATTATTCGACTCGGATCCAAAATTTCACCACTTTTTACGATTTCTCGATTTCGGTGATTTTCCCTAGTGGTACCCCTAGGGAAATCCGTAAAAATTCGTCGGATTCCGACGAAGCCAATTCTCGATGCGTTGTGACCGGCAAGCTTCTAGTAGCTATTCCAACCGAGTTTTCCCGAATTATTCGACTCGGATCCAAAATTTCACCACTTTTTACGATTTCTCGACTTCGGTGATTTTCCCTAGTGGTACCCCTAGGGAAATCCGTAAAAATTCGTCGGATTCCGACGAAACCAGTTCTCGATGCATTGTGACCGGCAAGCTTCCAGTAGCTATTCCAACCGAGTTTTCCCGAATTATTGGACTCTGATCCAAAATTTCACCACTTTTTACAATTTCTCGATTTTCCCTAGTGGTACCCCTAGGGAAATCCGTAAAAATTCGTCGGATTCCGACGAAGCCAATTCTCGATGCGTTGTGACCGGCAAGCTTCCAGTAGCTATTCCAACCGAGTTTTCCCGAATTATTGGACTCGGATCCAAAATTTCACCACTTTTTACGATTTCTCGATTTTGCCTAGTGGTACCCCTAGGGAAATCCGTAAAAATTCGTCGGATTCCGACGAAGCCAATTCTCGATGCGTTGTGACCGGCAAGCTTCCAGTAGCTATTCCAACCGAGTTTTCCCGAATTATTGGACTCGGATTCAAAATTTCACCACTTTTTACGATTTCTCGATTTCGGTGATTTTCCCTAGTGGTACCCCTAGGGAAATCCGTAAAAATTCGTCGGATTCCGACGAAACCAATTCTCTATGCGTTTTGACCGGCAAGCTTCCAGTAGCTATTCCAACCGAGTTTTCCCGAATTATTGGGCTCGGATCCAAAACTTCACCAGTTTTTACGATTTCTCGATTTTCCCTTGTGGTACCCCTAGGGAAATCCGTAAAAATTCGTCGGATTCCGACGAAGCCAATTCTCGATGCGTTGTGACCGACAAGCTTCCAGTAGCTATTCCAACCGAGTTTTCCCAAATTATTCGACTCGGATCCAAAATTTCACCACTTTTTACGATTTCTCGATTTCGGTGATTTTCCCTAGTGGTACCCTAGGGAAATCCGTAAAAATTCGTCGGATTCCGACGAAACCAATTCTCGATGCGTTGTGACCGGCAAGCTTCTAGTAGCTATTCCAACCGAGTTTTCCCAAATTATTGGACTCGGATCGAAAATTTCACCACTTTTTACGATTTCTCGATTTCGGTGATTTTCCCTAGTGGTACCACTAGGAAAATCCGTAAAAATTCGTCGGATTCCGACGAAGCCAATTCTCGATGCATTGTGACCGGCAAGCTTCCAGTAGCTATTCCAACCGAGTTTTCCCGAATTATTGGACTCGGATCCAAAATTTTACCACTTTTTACGTTTTCTCGATTTCGGTGATTGTCCCTAGTGGTACACCTAGGGAAATCCGTAAAAATTCGTCGGATTCTGACGAAGGTAATTCTCGATGCGTTGTGACCGGCAAGCTTCCAGTAGCTATTCCAACCGAGTTTTCCCGAATTATTGGACTCTGATCCAATATTTCACCACTTTTTACGATTTCTCGATTTTCCCTAGTGGTACCCCTAGGGAAATCCGTAAAAATTCGTCGGATTCCGACGAAGCCAATTCTCGATGCGTTGTGACCGGCAAGCTTCCAGTAGCTATTCCAACCGAGTTTTCCCGAATTATTGGACTCGGATCCAAAATTTCACCACTTTTTACGATTTCTCAATTTTCCCTAGTGGTACCCCTAGGAAAATCCGTAAAAATTCGTCGGATTCCGACGAAGCCAATTCTCGATGCGTTGTGACCGGCAAGCTTCCAGTAGCTATTCCAACCGAGTTTTCCCGAACTATTTGACTCGGATCCAAAATTTCACCACTTTTTACGATTTCTCGATTTCGGTGATTTTCCCTAGTGGTACCCCTAGGGAAATCCGTAAAAATTCGTCGGATTCCGACGAAACCAATTCTCGATGCGTTGTGACCGGCAAGCTTCTAGTAGCTATTCCAACCGAGTTTTCCCAAATTATTGGACTCGGATCCAAAATTTCACCACTTTTTACGATTTCTCGATTTCGGTGATTTTCCCTAGTGGTACCCCTAGGGAAATCCGTAAAAATTCGTCGGATTCCGACGAAACCAGTTCTCGATGCATTGTGACCGGCAAGCTTCCAGTAGCTATTCCAACCGTGTTTTCCCGAATTATTGGACTCTGATCCAAAATTTCACAACTTTTTACGATTTCTCGATTTTCCCTAGTGGTACCCCTAGGGAAATCCGTAAAAATTCGTCGGATTCCGATGAAGCCAATTCTCGATGCGTTGTGACCGGCAAGCTTCCAGTAGCTATTCCAACCGAGTTTTCCCGAATTATTGGACTCGGATCCAAAATTTCACCACTTTTTACGATTTCTCGATTTTCCCTAGTGGTACCCCTAGGAAAATCCGTAAAAATTCGTCGGATTCCGACGAAGCCAATTCTCGATGCGTTGTGACCGGCAAGCTTCCAGTAGCTATTCCAACCGAGTTTTCCCGAATTATTCGACTCGGATCCAAAATTTCACCACTTTTTACGATTTCTCGATTTCGGTGATTTTCCCTAGTGGTACCCTAGGGAAATCCGTAAAAATTCGTCGGATTCCGACGAAGCCAATTCTCGATGCGTATTGACCGGCAAGCTTCTAGTAGCTATTCCAACCGAGTTTTCCCGAATTATTGGACTCGGATCCAAAATTTCACCACTTTTTACGATTTCTCGATTTCGGTGATTTTCCCTAGTGGTACCCCTAGGGAAATCCGTAAAAATTCGTCGGATTCCGACGAAACCAATTCTCGATGCGTTTTGACCGGCAAGCTTCCAGTAGCTATTCCAACCGAGTTTTCCCGAATTATTGGGCTCGGATCCAAAATTTCACCACTTTTTACGATTTCTCGATTTTCCCTAGTGGTACACTTAGGGAAATCCGTAAAAATTCGTCGGATTCCGACGAAGCCAATTCTCGATGCGTTGTGACCGACAAGCTTCCAGTAGCTATTCCAACCGAGTTTTCCCGAATTATTCGACTCGGATCCAAAATTTCACCACTTTTTACGATTTCTCGATTTCGGTGATTTTCCCTAGTTGTACCCCTAGGGAAATCCGTAAAAATTCGTCGGATTCCGACGAAGCCAATTCTCGATGCGTTGTGACCGGCAAGCTTCTAGTAGCTATTCCAACCGAGTTTTCCCGAATTATTGGACTCGGATCCAAAATTTCACCACTTTTTACGATTTCTCGATTTCGGTGATTTTCCCTAGTGGGTACCCCTAGGGAAATCCGTAAAAATTCGTCGGATTCCGACGAAGCCAATTCTCGATGCATTGTGACCGCCAAGCTTTCAGTAGCTATTCCAACCGAGTTTTCCCGAATTATTGGACTCGGATCCAAAATTTCACCACTTTTTACGTTTTCTCGATTTCGGTGATTTTCCCTAGTGGTACCCCTAGGGAAATCCGTAAAAATTCGTCGGATTCCGGTGAAGCCAATTCTCGATGCGTTGTGACCGGCAAGCTTATAGTAGCTATTCCAACCGAGTTTTCCCGAATTATTGGACTCGGATCCAAAATTTCACCACTTTTTACGATTTCTCGATTTCGGTGATTTTCCCTAGTGGTACCCCTAGGGAAATCCGTAAAAATTCGTCGGATTCCGACGAAACCAATTCTCGATGCGTTTTGACCGGCAAGCTTCCAGTAGCTATTCCAACCGAGTTTTCCCGAATTATTGGGCTCGGATCCAAAATTTCACCACTTTTTACGATTTCTCGATTTTCCCTAGTGTTACCCTTAGGGAAATCCGTAAAAATTCGTCGGATTCCGACGAAACCAATTCTCGATGCGTTGTGACCGGCAAGCTTCTAGTAGCTATTCCAACCGAGTTTTCCCGAATTATTGGACTCGGATAAAAAATTTCACCACTTTTTACGATTTCTCGATTTCGGTGATTTTCCCTAGTGGTACCCCAAGGGAAATCCGTAAAAATTCGTCGGATTCCGACGAAGCCAATTCTCGATGCGTTGTGACGGGCAAGCTTCCAGTAGCTATTCCAACCGAGTTTTCCCGAATTATTGGACTCGGATCCAAAATTTCACCAGTTTTTACGATTTCTCGATTTTGCCTAGTGGTACCCCTAGGGAAATCTGTAAAAATTCGTCGGATTCCGACGAAGCCAATTGTCGATGCGTTGTGACCGGAACCGAGTTTTCCCGAATTATTGGACTCGGATCGAAAATTTCACCACTTTTTACGATTTCTCGATTTCGGTGATTTTCCCTAGTGGTACCCCTAGGGAAATCCGTAAAAATTCGTCGGATTCCGACGAAGCAAATTCTCGATGCGTTGTGACCGGCAAGCTTCCAGTAGCTATTCCAACCGAGTTTTCCCGAATTATTGGACTCGGATCAAAAATTTCACCACTTTTTACGATTTCTCGATTTCGGTGATTTTCCCTAGTGGTACCCCTAGGGAAATCCGTAAAAATTCGTCGGATTTCGACGATGCCAATTCTCGATTCGTTGTGACCGGCAAGCTTCCAGTAGCTATTCCAACCGAGTTTTCCCGAATTATTGGACTCGGATCCAAAATTTCACCACTTTTTACGATTTCTCGATTTCGGTGATTTTCCCTAGTGGTACCCTTAGGGAAATCCGTAAAAATTCGTCGGATTCCGACGAAGTCAATTCTCGATGCTTTGTGACCGACAAGCTTCCAGTAGCTATTCCAACCGAGTTTTCCCGAATTATTGGACTCGGATCCAAAATTTCACCGCTTTTTACGATTTCTCGATTTCGGTGATTTTCCCTAGTGGTACCCCTATGGAAATCCGTAAAAATTCGTCGGATTTCGACGAAGCCAATTCTCGATGCGTTGTGACCGGCAAGCTTCCAGTAGCTATTCCAACCGAGTTTTCCCGAATTATTGGACTCGGATCCAAAATTTCACCACTTTTTACGATTTCTCGATTTCGGTGATTTTCCCTAGTGGTACCCTTAGGGAAATCTGTAAAAATTCGTCGGATTCCGACGAAGCTAATTCTCGATGCGTTGTGACCGGCAAGCTTCCAGTAGCTATTCCAACCGAGTTTTCCCGAATTATTGGACTCGAATCCAAAATTTCACCACTTTTTACGATTTCTCGATTTTTCCTAGTGGTACCCCTAGGAAAATCCGTAAAAATTCGTCGGATTCCGACGAAGCCAATTCTCGATGCGTTGTGACCGGCAAGCTTCTAGTAGCTATTCCAACCGAGTTTTCCCGAATTATTGGACTCGGATCCAAAATATCACCACTTTTTATGATTTCTCGATTTCGGTGATTTTCCCTAGTGGTACCCCTAGGGAAATCCGTAAAAATTCGTCGGATTCCGACGAAGCCAATTCTCGATGCGTTGTGACCGGCAAGCTTCCAGTAGCTATTCCAACCGAGTTTTCCCGAATTATTGGACTCGGATCCAAAATTTCACCACTTTTTACGATTTCTCGATTTTCCCTAGTGGTACCCCTAGGGAAATCCGTAAAAATTCGTCGGATTCCGACGAAACCAATTCTCGATGCGTTTAGACCGGCAAGTTTCCAGTAGCTATTCCAACCGAGTTTTCCCGAATTATTGGGCTCGGATCCAAAATTTCACCACTTTTTACGATTTCTCGATTTTCCTTAGTGGTACCCTTAGGGAAATCCGTAAAAATTCATCGGATTCCGACGAAGCCAATTCTCGATGCGTTGTGACCGGCAAGCTTCTAGTAGCTATTCCAACCGAGTTTTCCCAAATTATTGGACTCGGATCCAAAATTTCACCACTTTTTACGATTTCTCGATTTCGGTGATTTTCCCTAGTGGTACCCCTAGGGAAATCCGTAAAAATTCGTCGGATTCCGACGAAGCGAATTCTCGATGCGTTGTGACCGGCAAGCTTCCAGTAGCTATTCCAACCGAGTTTTCCCGAATTATTGGACTCGGATCCAAAATTTCACCACTTTTTACGATTTCTCGATTTTCCCTAGTGGTACCCCTGGGAAAATCCGTAAAAATTCGTCGGATTCCGACGAAGCCAATTCTCGATGCGTTGTGACCGGCAAGCTTCCTGTAGCTATTCCAACCGAGTTTTCCCGAATTATTCGACTCGGATCTAAAATTTCACCACTTTTTACGATTTCTCGATTTCGGTGATTTTCCCTAGTGGTACCCCTAGGGAAATCCGTAAAAATTCGTCGGATTCCGACGAAGCCAATTCTCGATGCGTTGTGACCGGCAAGCTTCTAGTAGCTATTCCAACCGAGTTTTCCCAAATTATTGGACTAGGATCAAAAATTTCACCACTTTTTACGATTTCTCGATTTCGGTGATTTTCCCAAGTGGTACCCCTAGGGAAATCCGTAAAAATTCGTCGGATTCCGACGAAACCAATTCTCGATGCGTTTTGACCGGCAAGCTTCCAGTAGCTATTCCAACCGAGTTTTCCCGAATTATT
This sequence comes from Excoecaria cochinchinensis, assembly GCA_947683425.1. Classification (NCBI taxonomy): domain Eukaryota; kingdom Viridiplantae; phylum Streptophyta; class Magnoliopsida; order Malpighiales; family Euphorbiaceae; genus Excoecaria; species Excoecaria cochinchinensis. Next base: position 14,038 of record CANTUQ010000437.1, on the reverse strand, counting down.
GGGCTCGGATCCAAAATTTCACCACTTTTTACGATTTCTCGATTTTCCCTAGTGGTCCCTTAGGGAAATCCGTAAAAATTCGTCGGATTCCGACGAAGCCAATTCTCGATGCGTTGTGACCGGCAAGCTTCTAGTAGCTATTCCAACCGAGTTTTCCCGAATTATTGGACTCGGATCGAAAATTTCACCACTTTTTACGATTTCTCGATTTCGGTGATTTTCCCTAGTGGGTACCCCTAGGGAAATCCGTAAAAATTCGTCGGATTCCGACGAAGCCAATTCTCGATGCATTGTGACCGCCAAGCTTTCAGTAGCTATTCCAACCGAGTTTTCCCGAATTATTGGACTCGGATCCAAAATTTCACCACTTTTTACGTTTTCTCGATTTCGGTGATTTTCCCTAGTGGTAACCCTAGGGAAATCCGTAAAAATTCGTCGGATTCCGGTGAAGCCAATTCTCGATGCGTTGTGACCGGCAAGCTTATAGTAGCTATTCCAACCGAGTTTTCCCGAATTATTGGACTCGGATCCAAAATTTCACCACTTTTTACGATTTCTCGATTTCGGTGATTTTCCCTAGTGGTACCCCTAGGGAAATCCGTAAAAATTCGTCGGATTCCGACGAAACCAATTCTCGATGCGTTTTGACCGGCAAGCTTCCAGTAGCTATTCCAACCGAGTTTTCCCGAATTATTGGGCTCGGATCCAAAATTTCACCACTTTTTACGATTTCTCGATTTTCCCTAGTGTTACCCTTAGGGAAATCCGTAAAAATTCGTCGGATTCCGACGAAGCCAATTCTCGATGCGTTGTGACCGGCAAGCTTCTAGTAGCTATTCCAACCGAGTTTTCCCGAATTATTGGACTCGGATCAAAAATTTCACCACTTTTTACGATTTCTCGATTTCGGTGATTTTCCCTAGTGGTACCCCAAGGGAAATCCGTAAAAATTCGTCGGATTCCGACGAAGCCAATTCTCGATGCGTTGTGACGAGCAAGCTTCCAGTAGCTATTCCAACCGAGTTTTCCCGAATTATTGGACTCGGATCCAAAATTTCACCAGTTTTTACGATTTCTCGATTTTGCCTAGTGGTACCCCTAGGGAAATCTGTAAAAATTCATCGGATTCCGACGAAGCCAATTGTCGATGCGTTGTGACCGGCAAGATTCCAGTAGCTATTCCAACCGAGTTTTCCCGAATTATTGGACTCGGATCGAAAATTTCACCACTTTTTACGATTTCTCGATTTCGGTGATTTTCCCTAGTGGTACCCCTAGGGAAATCCGTAAAAATTCGTCGGATTCCGACGAAGCAAATTCTCGATGCGTTGTGACCGGCAAGCTTCCAGTAGCTATTCCAACCGAGTTTTCCCGAATTATTGGACTCGGATCAAAAATTTCACCACTTTTTACGATTTCTCGATTTCGGTGATTTTCCCTAGTGGTACCCCTAGGGAAATCCGTAAAAATTCGTCGGATTTCGACGATGCCAATTCTCGATGCGTTGTGACCGGCAAGCTTCCAGTAGCTATTCCAACCGAGTTTTCCCGAATTATTGGACTCGGATCCAAAATTTTACCACTTTTTACGATTTCTCGATTTCGGTGATTTTCCCTAGTGGTACCATTAGGGAAATCCGTAAAAATTCGTCGGATTCCGACGAAGCCAATTCTCGATGCTTTGTGACCGACAAGCTTCCAGTAGCTATTCCAACCGAGTTTTCCCGAATTATTGGACTCGGATCCAAAATTTCACCGCTTTTTACGATTTCTCGATTTCGGTGATTTTCCCTAGTGGTACCCCTATGGAAATCCGTAAAAATTCGTCGAATTCCGACGAAGCCAATTCTCGATGCGTTGTGACCGGCAAGCTTCCAGTAGCTATTCCAACCGAGTTTTCCCGAATTATTGGACTCGGATCCAAAATTTCACCACTTTTTACGATTTCTCGATTTCGGTGATTTTCCCTAGTGGTACCCTTAGGGAAATCCGTAAAAATTCGTCGGATTCCGACGAAGCTAATTCTCGATGCGTTGTGACCGGCAAGCTTCCAGTAGCTATTCCAACCGAGTTTTCCCGAATTATTGGACTCGAATCCAAAATTTCACCACTTTTTACGATTTCTCGATTTTCCCTAGTGGTACCCCTAGGAAAATCCGTAAAAATTCGTCGGATTCCGACGAAGCCAATTCTCGATGCGTTGTGACCGGCAAGCTTCTAGTAGCTATTCCAACCGAGTTTTCCCGAATTATTGGACTCGGATCCAAAATATCACCACTTTTTATGATTTCTCGATTTCGGTGATTTTCCCTAGTGGTACCCCTAGGGAAATCCGTAAAAATTCGTCGGATTCCGACGAAGCCAATTCTCGATGCGTTGTGACCGGCAAGCTTCCAGTAGCTATTCCAACCGAGTTTTCCCGAATTATTGGACTCGGATCACAAATTTCACCACTTTTTACGATTTCTCGATTTTCCCTAGTGGTACCCCTAGGGAAATCCGTAAAAATTCGTCGGATTCCGACGAAACCAATTCTCGATGCGTTTAGACCGGCAAGTTTCCAGTAGCTATTCCAACCGAGTTTTCCCGAATTATTGGGCTCGGATCCAAAATTTCACCACTTTTTACGATTTCTCGATTTTCCTTAGTGGTACCCTTAGGGAAATCCGTAAAAATTCATCGGATTCCGACGAAGCCAATTCTCGATGCGTTGTGACCGGCAAGCTTCTAGTAGCTATTCCAACCGAGTTTTCCCAAATTATTGGACTCGGATCCAAAATTTCACCACTTTTTACGATTTCTCGATTTCGGTGATTTTCCCTAGTGGTACCCCTAGGGAAATCCGTAAAAATTCGTCGGATTCCGACGAAGCGAATTCTCGATGCGTTGTGACCGGCAAGCTTCCAGTAGCTATTCCAACCGAGTTTTCCCGAATTATTGGACTCGGATCCAAAATTTCACCACTTTTTACGATTTCTCGATTTTCCCTAGTGGTACCCCTGGGAAAATCCGTAAAAATTCGTCGGATTCCGACGAAGCCAATTCTCGATGCGTTGTGACCGGCAAGCTTCCTGTAGCTATTCCAACCGAGTTTTCCCGAATTATTCGACTCGGATCTAAAATTTCACCACTTTTTACGATTTCTCGATTTCGGTGATTTTCCCTAGTGGTACCCTAGGGAAATCCGTAAAAATTCGTCGGATTCCGACGAAGCCAATTCTCGATGCGTTGTGACCGGCAAGCTTCTAGTAGCTATTCCAACCGAGTTTTCCCAAATTATTGGACTAGGATCAAAAATTTCACCACTTTTTACGATTTCTCGATTTCGGTGATTTTCCCAAGTGGTACCCCTAGGGAAATCCGTAAAAATTCGTCGGATTCCGACGAAACCAATTCTCGATGCGTTTTGACCGGCAAGCTTCCAGTAGCTATTCCAACCGAGTTTTCCCGAATTATTGGGCTCGGATCCAAAATTTCACCACTTTTTACGATTTCTCGATTTTCCCTAGTGGTACCCTTAGGGAAATCCGTAAAAATTCGTCGGATTCCGACGAAGCCAATTCTCGATGCGTTGTGACCAACAAGCTTCCAGTAGCTATTCCAACCGAGTTTTCCTGAATTATTGGACTCGGATCCAAAATTTCACCACTTTTTACGATTTCTCGATTTCGGTGATTTTCCCTAGTGGTACCCCTAGGGAAATCCGTAAAAATTCTTCGGATTCCGACGAAGCCAATTCTCGATGCGTTGTGACCGGCAAGCTTCTAGTAGCTAATCCAACCGAGTTTTCCCGAATTATTGGACTCGGATCGAAAATTTCACCACTTTTTACGATTTCTCGATTTCGGTGATTTTCCCTAGTGGTACCCCTAGGGAAATCCGTAAAAATTCGTCGGATTCCGACGAAGCCAATTCTCGATGCGTTGTGACCGGCAAGCTTCCAGTAGCTATTCCAACCGAGTTTTCCCGAATTATTGGGCTCGGATCCAAAATTTCACCACTTTTTACGATTTCTCGATTTTCCCTAGTGGTACCCTTAGGGAAATCCGTAAAAATTCGTCGGATTCCGACGAAGCCAATTCTCGATGCGTTGTGACCAACAAGCTTCCAGTAGCTATTCCAACCGAGTTTTCCTGAATTATTGGACTCGGATCCAAAATTTCACCACTTTTTACGATTTCTCGATTTCGGTGATTTTCCCTAGTGGTACCCCTAGGGAAATCCGTAAAAATTCTTCGGATTCCGACGAAGCCAATTCTCGATGCGTTGTGACCGGCAAGCTTCTAGTAGCTAATCCAACCGAGTTTTCCCGAATTATTGGACTCGGATCGAAAATTTCACCACTTTTTACGATTTCTCGATTTCGGTGATTTTCCCTAGTGGTACCCCTAGGGAAATCCGTAAAAATTCGTCGGATTCCGACCAAGCCAATTCTCGATGCGTTGTGACCGGCAAGCTTCCAGTAGCAATTCCATCCGAGTTTTCCCGAATTATTGGACTCGGATCAAAAATTTCACCACTTTTTGCGATTTCTCGATTTCGGTGATTTTCCCTAGTGGTACCCCTAGGAAAATCCGTAAAAATTCGTCGGATTCCGACGAAGCCAATTCTCGATGCGTTGTGACCGGCAAGCTTCCAGTAGATATTCCAACCGAGTTTTCCCGAATTTTTGGACTCGGATCCAAAATATCACCACTTTTTATGATTTCTCGATTTCGGTGATTTTCCCTAGTGGTACCCCTAGGGAAATCCGTAAAAATTCGTCGGATTCCGACGAAGCCAATTCTCGATGCGTTGTGACCGGAAAGCTTCCAGTAGCTATTCCAACCGAGTTTTCCCGAATTATTGGACTCGGATCCAAAATTTCACCACTTTTTACGATTTCTCGATTTTCCCTAGTGGTACCCCTAGGGAAATCCGTAAAAATTCGTCGGATTCCGACGAAACCAATTCTCGATGCGTTTTGACCGGAAAGCTTCCAGTAGCTCTTCCAACCGAGTTTTCCCGAATTATTGGGCTCGGATCCAAAATTTCACCACTTTTTACGATTTCTCGATTTTTCCTAGTGGTACCCTTAGGGAAATCCGTAAAAATTCATCGGATTTCGACGAAGCCAATTCTCGATGCGTTGTGACCGGCAAGCTTCTAGTAGCTATTCCAACCGAGTTTTCCCAAATTATTGGACTCGGATCCAAAATTTCACCACTTTTTACGATTTCTCGATTTCGGTGATTTTCCCTAGTGGTACCCCTAGGGAAATCCGTAAAAATTCGTCGGATTCCGACGAAGCGAATTCTCGATGCGTTGTGACCGGCAAGCTTCCAGTAGCTATTCCAACCGAGTTTTCCCGAATTATTGGACTCGGATACAAAATTTCACCACTTTTTACGATTTCTCGATTTTCCCTAGTGGTACCCTTGGGAAAATCCGTAAAAATTCGTCGGATTCCGACGAAGCCAATTCTCGATGCGTTGTGACCGGCAAGCTTCCTGTAGCTATTCCAACCGAGTTTTCCCGAATTATTCGACTCGGATCTAAAATTTCACCACTTTTTATGATTTCTCGATTTCGGTGATTTTTCCTAGTGGTGCCCCTAGGGAAATCCGTAAAAATTAGTCGGATTCCGACGAAGCCAATTCTCGATGCGTTGTGACCGGCAAGCTTCTAGTAGCTATTCCAACCGAGTTTTCCCAAATTATTGGACTAGGATCCAAAATTTCACCACTTTTTACGATTTCTCGATTTCGGTGATTTTCCCAAGTGGTACCCCTAGGGAAATCCGTAAAAATTCATCGGATTCCGACGAAGCCAATTCTCGATGCGTTGTGACCGGCAAGCTTCCAGTAGCTATTCCAACCGAGTTTTCCCGAATTATTGGACTCGGATCCAAAATTTCACCACTTTTTACGATTTCTCGATTTTCCCTAGTGGTACCCCTAGGGAAATCCGTAAAAATTCGTCGGATTCCGACGAAGCCAATTCTCGATGCGTTGTGACCGGCAAGCTTCCAGTAGCTATTCCAACCGAGTTTTCCCGAATTATTGGACTCGGATTCAAAATTTCACCACTTTTTACGATTTCTCGATTTCGGTGATTTTCCCTAGTGGTACCCCTAGGGAAATCCGTAAAAATTCGTCGGATTCCGACCAAGCCAATTCTCGATGCATTGTGACCGGCAAGCTTCCAGTAGCAATTCCATCCGAGTTTTCCCGAATTATTGGACTCGGATCAAAAATTTCACCACTTTTTGCGATTTCTCGATTTCGGTGATTTTCCCTAGTGGTACCCCTAGGAAAATCCGTAAAAATTCATCGGATTCCGACGAAGCCAATTCTCGATGCGTTGTGACCGGCAAGCTTCTAGTAGATATTCCAACCGAGTTTTCCCGAATTTTTGGACTCGGATCCAAAATATCACCACTTTTTATGATTTCTCGATTTCGGTGATTTTCCCTAGTGGTACCCCTAGGGAAATCCGTAAAAATTCGTCGGATTCCGACGAAGCCAATTCTCGATGCGTTGTGACCGGAAAGCTTCCAGTAGCTATTCCAACCGAGTTTTCCCGAATTATTGGACTCGGATCCAAAATTTCACCACTTTTTACGATTTCTCGATTTTCCCTAGTGGTACCCCTAGGGAAATCCGTAAAAATTCGTCGGATTCCGACGAAGCCAATTCTCGATGCGTTGTGACCGGCAAGCTTCCAGTAGCTATTCCAACCGAGTTTTCCCGAATTATTGGACTCGGATCCAAAATTTCACCACTTTTTACGATTTCTCGATTTTCCCTAGTGGTACCCCTAGGGAAATCCGTAAAAATTCGTCGGATTCCGACGAAGCCAATTCTCGATGCGTTGTGACCGGCAAGCTTCCAGTAGCTATTCCAACCGAGTTTTCCCGAATTATTGGACTCGGATTCAAAATTTCACCACTTTTTACAATTTCTCGATTTCGGTGATTTTCCCTAGTGGTACCCCTAGGGAAATCCGTAAAAATTCGTCGGATTCCGACGAAGCCAATTCTCGATGCGTTGTGACCGGCAAGCTTCCAGTAGCTATTCCATCCGAGTTTTCCCGAATTATTGGACTCGGATCCAAAATTTCACCACTTTTTGCGATTTCTCGATTTCGGTGATTTTCCCTAGTGGTACCCCTAGGGAAATCCGTAAAAATTCGTCGGATTTCGACGAAGCCAATTCTCGATGCGTTGTGACCGGCAAGCTTCCAGTAGCTATTCCAACCGAGTTTTCCCGAATTATTGGACTCGGATCCAAAATTTCACCACTTTTTACGATTTCTCGATTTCGGTGATTTTCCCTAGTGGTACCCCTAGGGAAATCCGTAAAAATTCGTCGGATTCCGACGAAACCAATTCGCGATGCGTTGTGACCGGTAAGCTTCTAGTAGCTATTCCAACCGAGTTTTCCCGAATTATTGGACTCGTATTAAAAATTTCACCACTTTTTACGATTTCTCGATTTCGGTGATTTTTCCTAGTGGTACCCCTAGGGAATTCCGTAAAAATTCGACGGATTCCGATGAAACCAATTCTCGATGCGTTTTGACCGGCAAGCTTCCAGTAGCTATTCCAACCGAGTTTTCCCGAATTATTGGGCTCGGATCCAAAATTTCACCACTTTTTACGATTTCTCGATTTTCCCTAGTGTTCGTCGGATTCCAACGAAGGCAATTCTCGATGCGTTGTGACCGGCAAGCTTCTAGTAGCTATTCCAACCGAGTTTTCCCGAATTATTGGACTCGGATCCAAAATATCACCACTTTTTATGATTTCTCGATTTCGGTGATTTTCCCTAGTGGTACCCCTAGGGAAATCCGTAAAAATTCGTCGGATTCCGACGAAGCCAATACTCGATGCGTTGTGACCGGCAAGCTTCCAGTAGCTATTCCAACCGAGTTTTCCCGAATTATTGGACTCGGATCCAAAATTTCACCACTTTTTACGATTTCTCGATTTTCCCTAGTGGTACCCCTAGGGAAATCCGTAAAAATTCGTCGGATTCCGACGAAACCAATTCTCGATGCGTTTTGACCGGCAAGCTTCCAGTAGCTCTTCCAACCGAGTTTTCCCGAATTATTGGGCTCGGATCCAAAATTTCACCACTTTTTACGATTTCTCGATTTTCCCTAGTGGTACCCTTAGGGAAATCCGTAAAAATTCATCGGATTCCGACGAAGCCAATTCTCGATGCGTTGTGACCGGCAAGCTTCCAGTAGCTATTCCAACCGAGTTTTCCCAAATTATTGGACTCGGATCCAAAATTTCACCACTTTTTACGATTTCTCGATTTCGGTGATTTTCCCTAGTGGTACCCCTAGGGAAATCCGTAAAAATTCGTCGGATTCCGACGAAGCGAATTCTCGATGCGTTGTGACCGGCAAGCTTCCAGTAGCTATTCCAACCGAGTTTTCCCGAATTATTGGACTCGGATCCAAAATTTCACCACTTTTTACGATTTCTCGATTTCGGTGATTTTCCCTAGTGGTACCCCTAGGGAAATCCGTAAAAATTCGTCGGATTCCGACGAAGCCAATTCTCGATGCATTGTGACCGGCAAGCTTCCAGTAGCTATTCCAACCGAGTTTTCCCGAATTATTGGACTCGGATCCAAAATTTCACCACTTTTTACGTTTTCTCGATTTCGGTGATTTTCCCTAGTGGTACCCCTAGGGAAATCCGTAAAAATTCGTCGGATTCCGACGAAGCCAATTCTCGATGCGTTGTGACCGGCAAGCTTTTAGTAGCTATTCCAACCGAGTTTTCCCCAATTATTGGACTCTGATCCAAAATTTCACCACTTTTTACGATTTCTCGATTTTCCCTAGTGGTACCCCTAAGGAAATCCGTAAAAATTCGTCGGATTCCGACGAAGCCAATTCTCGATGCGTTGTGACCGGCAAGCTTCCAGTAGCTATTCCAACCGAGTTTTCCCGAATTATTGGACTCGGATCCAAAATTTCACCACTTTTTACGATTTCTCGATTTTTCCTAGTGGTACCCCTAAGGAAATCCGTAAAAATTCGTCGGATTCCAACGAAGCCAATTCTCGATGCGTTGTGACCGGCAAGCTTCCAGTAGCTATTCCAACCGAGTTTTCCCGAATTATTGGACTCGGATCCAAAATTTCACCACTTTATAGGATTTCTCGATTTTCCCTAGTAGTACCCCTAGGGAAATCCGTAAAAATTCGTCGGATTCCGACGAAGCCAATTCTCGATGCGTTGTGACCGGTAAGCTTCCAGTAGCTATTCCAACCGAATTTTCCCGAATTATTGGACTCGGATCAAAAATTTCACCACTTTTTACGATTTCGGTGATTTTCCCTAGTGGTACCCCTAGGGAAATCCGTAAAAATTCGTCGGATTCCGACGAAGCCAATTCTCGATGCATTGTGACCGGCAAGCTTCCAGTAGCTATTCCAACCGAGTTTTCCCGAATTATTGGACTCGGATCCAAAATTTCACCACTTTTTACGATTTCTCGATTTCGGTGATTTTCCCTAGTGGTACCCCTAGGGAAATCCGTAAAAATTCGTCGGATTTCGACGAAGCCAATTCTCGATGCGTTGTGACCGGCAAGCTTCCAGTAGCTATTCCAACCGAGTTTTCCCGAATTATTGGACTCGGATCCAAAATTTCACCACTTTTTACGATTTCTCGATTTTCCCTAGTGGTACCCCTAGGGAAATCCGTAAAAATTCGTCGGATTCCGACGAAGCCAATTCTCTATGCGTTGTGACCGGCAAGCTTCCAGTAGCTATTCCAACCGAGTTTTCCCGAATTATTGGACTCGGATCCAAAATTTCACCACTTTTTACGATTTCTCGATTTTCCCTAGTGGTACCCCTAGGAAAATCCGTAAAAATTCGTCGGATTCCGACGAAGCCAATTCTCTATGCGTTGTGACCGGCAAGCTTCCAGTAGCTATTCCAACCGAGTTTTCCCGAATTATTGGACTCGGATCCAAAATTTCACCACTTTTTACGATTTCTCGATTTTCCCTAGTGGTACCCCTAGGGAAATCCGTAAAAATTCGTCGGATTCCGACGAAGCCAATTCTCGATGCGTTGTGACCGGTAAGCTTCCAGTAGCTATTCCAACCGAATTTTCCCGAATTATTGGACTCAGATCAAAAATTTCACCACTTTTTACGATTTCTCGATTTCGGTGATTTTCCCTAGTGGTACCCCTAGGGAAATCCGTAAAAATTCGGCGGATTCCGACGAAGCCAATTCTCGATGCGTTGTGACCGGCAAGCTTCCAGTAGCTATTCCAACCGAGTTTTCCCGAATTATTGGACTCGGATCCAAAATTTCACCACTTTTTACGATTTCTCGATTTCGGTGATTTTCCCTAGTGTACCCCTAGGGAAATCCGTAAAAATTCGTCGGATTCCGACGAAGCCAATTCTCGATGCGTTGTGACCGGCAAGCTAACAGTAGCTATTCCAACCGAGTTTTCCCGAATTATTGGACTCGGATCCAAAATTTCACCACTTTTTACGATTTCTCGATTTTCCCTAGTGGTACCCCTAGGGAAATCCATAAAAATTTGTCGGATTCCGACGAAGCCAATTCTCGATGCGTTGTGACCGGCAAGCTTCCAGTAGCTATTCCAACCGAGTTTTCCCGAATTATTGGACTCGGATTCAAAATTTCACCACTTTTTACGATTTCTCGATTTCGGTGATTTTCCCTAGTGGTACCCCTAGGGAAATCCGTAAAAATTCGTCGGATTCCGACGAAGCCAATTCTCGATGCGTTGTGACCGGCAAGCTTCCAGTAGCTATTCCATCCGAGTTTTCCCGAATTATTGGACTCGGATCCAAAATTTCACCACTTTTTGCGATTTCTCGATTTCGGTGATTTTCCCTAGTGGTACCCCTAGGGAAATCCGTAAAAATTCGTCGGATTTCGACGAAGCAAATTCTCGATGCGTTGTGACCGGCAAGCTTCCAGTAGCTATTCCAACCGAGTTTTCCCGAATTATTGGACTCGGATCCAAAATTTCACCACTTTTTACGATTTCTCGATTTTCCCTAGTGGTACCCCTGGGAAAATCCGTAAAAATTCGTCGGATTCCGACGAAGCCAATTCTCGATGCGTTGTGACCGGCAAGCTTCCTGTAGCTATTCCAACCGAGTTTTCCCGAATTATTCGACTCGGATCCAAAATTTCACCACTTTTTGCGATTTCTCGATTTCGGTGATTTTTCCTAGTGGTACCCCTAGGGAAATCCGTAAAAATTCGTCGGATTCCGACGAAGCCAATTCTCGATGCGTTGTGACCGGCAAGCTTCCAGTAGCTATTCCAACCGAGTTTTCCCTAATTATTGGACTCGGATCCAAAATTTCACCACTTTTTACGATTTCTCGATTTTCCCTAGTGGTACCCCTGGGAAAATCCGTAAAAATTCGTCGGATTCCGACGAAGCCAATTCTCGATGCGTTGTGACCGGCAAGCTTCCTGTAGCTATTCCAACCGAGTTTTCCCGAATTATTCGACTCGGATCTAAAATTTCACCACTTTTTACGATTTCTCGATTTCGGTGATTTTCCCTAGTGTTACCCCTAGGGAAATCCGTAAAAATTCGTCGGATTCCGACGAAGCCAATTCTCGATGCGTTGTGACCGGCAAGCTTCTAGTAGCTTTTCCAACCGAGTTTTCCCAAATTATTGGACTAGGATCCAAAATTTCACCACTTTTTACGATTTCTCGATTTCGGTGATTTTCCCAAGTGGTACCCCTAGGGAAATCCGTAAAAATTCGTCGGATTCCGACGAAACCAATTCTCGATGCGTTTTGACCGGCAAGCTTCCAGTAGCTATTCCAACCAAGTTTTCCCGAATTATTGGGCTCGGATCCAAAATTTCACCACTTTTTACGATTTCTCGATTTTCCCTAGTGGTACCCTTAGGGAAATCCGTAAAAATTCGTCGGATTCCGACGAAGCTAATTCTCGATGCGTTGTGACCGACAAGCTTCCAGTAGCTATTCCAACCGAGTTTTCCCGAATTATTCGACTCGGATCCAAAATTTCACCACTTTTTACGATTTCTCGATTTCGGTGATTTTCCCTAGTGGTACCCTTAGGGAAATCCGTAAAAATTCGTCGGATTCCGACGAAGCCAATTCTCGATGCGTTGTTACCGGCAAGCTTCCAGTAGCCATTCCAACCGAGTTTTCCCGAATTATTGGACTCGGATCCAAAATTTCACCACTTTTTACGATTTCTCGATTTCGGTGATTTTCCCTAGTGGGTACCCCTAGGGAAATCCGTAAAAATTCGTCGGATTCTGACGAAGCCAATTCTCGATGCGTTGTGACCGGCAAGCTTCCAGTAGCTATTCCAACCGAGTTTTCCCGAATTATTGGACTCGGATCCAAAATTTCACCACTTTTTACGATTTCGGTGATTTTTCCTAGTGGTACCCCTAGGGAAATCCGTAAAAATTCGTCGGATTCCGACGAAGCCAATTCTCGATGCGTTGTGACCGGCAAGCTTCCAGTAGCTATTCCAACCGAGTTTTCCCGAATTATTGGACTCGGATCCAAAATTTCACCACTTTTTACGATTTCGGTGATTTTTCCTAGTGGTACCCCTAGGGAAATCCGTAAAAATTCGTCGGATTCCGACGAAGCTAATTCTCGATGCGTTGTGACCGACAAGCTTCCAGTAGCTATTCCAACCGAGTTTTCCCGAATTATTGGACTCGTATTAAAAATTTCACCACTTTTTACGATTTCTCGATTTCGGTGATTTTCCCTAGTGGTACCCCTAGGGAATTCCGTAAAAATTCGACGGATTCCGACGAAACCAATTCTCGATGCGTTTTGACCGGCAAGCTTCCAGTAGCTATTCCAACCGAGTTTTCCAGAATTATTGGGCTCGGATCCAAAATTTCACCACTTTTTACGATTTCTCGATTTTCCCTAGTGTTCGTCGGATTCCAACGAAGCCAATTCTCGATGCGTTGTGACCGGCAAGCTTCTAGTAGCTATTCCAACCGAGTTTTCCCGAATTATTGGACTCGGATCCAAAATATCACCACTTTTTATGATTTCTCGATTTCGGTGATTTTCCCTAGTGGTACCCCTAGGGAAATCCGTAAAAATTCGTCGGATTCCGACGAAGCCAATTCTCGATGCGTTGTGACCGGCAAGCTTCCAGTAGCTATTCCAACCGAGTTTTCCCGAATTATTGGACTCGGATCCAAAATTTCACCACTTTTTACGATTTCTCGATTTTCCCTAGTGGTACCCCTAGGGAAATCCGTAAAAATTCGTCGGATTCCGACGAAACCAATTCTCGATGCGTTTTGACCGGCAAGCTTCCAGTAGCTCTTCCAACCGAGTTTTCCCGAATTATTGGGCTCGGATCCAAAATTTCACCACTTTTTACGATTTCTCGATTTTTCCCTAGTGGTACCCTTAGGGAAATCCGTAAAAATTCATCGGATTCCGACGAAGCCAATTCTCGATGCGTTGTGACCGGCAAGCTTCTAGTAGCTATTCCAACCGAGTTTTCCCAAATTATTGGACTCGGATCCAAAATTTCACCACTTTTTACGATTTCTCGATTTCGGTGATTTTCCCTAGTGGTACCCCTAGGGAAATCCGTAAAAATTCGTCGGATTCCGACGAAGCGAATTCTCGATGCGTTGTGACCGGCAAGCTTCCAGTAGCTATTCCAACCGAGTTTTCCCGAATTATTGGACTCGGATCCAAAATTTCACCACTTTTTACGATTTCTCGATTTCGGTGATTTTCCCTAGTGGTACCCCTAGGGAAATCCGTAAAAATTCGTCGGATTCCGACGAAGCCAATTCCGATGCATTGTGACCGGCAAGCTTCCAGTAGCTATTCCAACCGAGTTTTCCCGAATTATTGGACTCGGATCCAAAATTTCACCACTTTTTACGTTTTCTCGATTTCGGTAATTTTCCCTAGTGGTACCCCTAGGGAAATCCGTAAAAATTCGTCGGATTCCGACGAAGCCAATTCTCGATGCGTTGTGACCGGCAA
>CANTUQ010000436.1:0-42130 GCA_947683425.1 Excoecaria cochinchinensis | reverse complement strand
GGGAAGGGTCAAAGAGTTAGGAACGATCCCAAGTGAGACCGTCTTCGAGATGCTTTGAATAGCCGTAGTCATCTCGTAGTCAAGTACCCCAGCGATTCGACTCGTCTTATCAGACTAAGATCAGATGCGGGATTACCTGTTGATTGCGGTGTGCTTGTCTTGGTTGATTTCGCATATCTCTTTCTTGTTCTTGGGCAAGCTGCTCTTGCTCAAGTGGAATCAGTTGCAGTTGGCATATATAAATAAGTAGAATTCTTATTTTATTTAGGAATTTCTAGAGAGGAATCCCCTGGCCTTAGCTCATCTAGCCGTAGCTCATTGGGCGGATTGCTTTGAATAGCTATCCCTTCGTACTCAAGGGATGAAGGAATGGATGCAGACTAAGAAGACTTGAAAATCGGTTCAGATTTAGCATGAATAAAGAAAGGACCTGCAACGGCAGACAACGGCAGAAACGATTTAACGGAATGAAAATAAATAGTTACTATGTTTGGAATCATAGCAGGAAAGACGAGCTAGAAACTCCTAGGCAACAAGTCTTTGATTCGATTGATTTTCACTCTTTCGTCCAAAAAGTCTAACTAGTCCATCAGCCAAGCCCTTCTGACTCTCCTATTCGTCCAGTTAAGAAAGGAAGCTTCGAGGCATAGGACCGTGAGGTGCTTTTAGCGAAGCCGGGATTAAGGAAGTTCAGTTGAGTTTCCTGCCAGCCTGCCTCTATCTTCTAGTTATGTACCTTATAGCCCGCCTAGTCCCCTTTTGGGAGGAGTAGTGCCAGTAAGGGTCAGATTCTCATATGATCATTCCTAGTTTCCAGCCATCGATTGAGTTGCAGTCCTTTGCTCAACCAGTAGCCGGTGTAAGCAATTTCATAAGAAGAAGAGTTAGCAGAGCTAGGGCTGTCATCCATCCCCTTGGGTGGCCTAACTGTTGGAAAGACCCGTTGGTAGAGTTCTTCTTTCCGGTGTCGATGTTATCAACTCGGTAAGGTGAAGAGCAACGAAAACTCCCCCTAAGGATCAAGCCTATCGAATCGATCCCACCCTAAACCGAAAGAGCTTAGACCAATTACGCTTGCTCCATAGACAAAGCTCGCAGCCTCTTCCTTCACTTATGAACTCTTTTATCAGTACAGATCAGCTTTCAACCGTTCTAACGATAAGCTATTCGGATTTCCTTATTCCACTATAATAGATACAGTAAAGAAGCCATTCCACAGGTCAGATGGAATGAAGAATCCAAGATGACGAAAGCAAGGACAGAGAGGCAACTCGCGGGAAGGACTGATTCGGAGTCGGGTGACTAGGGTCTTCCTCAGCGGCTTCTTCAGAGCGGTTGATTTCGGTGGGATGCGGAACTAGCGCTTCAACTCCCAGGCATGAGGGACGATCCGACGAGAGAAAGGGCCTAGCTTCCTTACTTTCTCTATTCTTGCGGGTCAAACTTTCTCATATCTTTGCTTAGTCCGGCATTCCCAATCTCTTTCTTTTCCGACGTAAGAACCATCTTAAGCAAGATGGATGAGCAAATGGGTTACTCGAAAGCACAAGTCTCACTGCCGGGGCGAGCTGCGCGAAAGAACTCTTTCGAGCCGTAGTTTGCTTTGAGCCCGCTTGAAAGCTGAAGGATAAACTTCTAAAAGAACGAGTTCTAGGCTTTTTGACTCTCGGTCAATGAAATGGGTCCGGTCAAGGAGAAATAGGAGATCGGGTTAGGTCAGTCCTGAATGAGATCTGAAGGTGGGCAAGATAGCATATCTAACCAGATGGCACTTTTTTAGAAAAAACAGAGGATAGCGCTATGCCTTACATAGTAGGAATTCACTTGCGGCATTACATGTTCACCGAGCCAAAGTGATACCATGAGACCCGCACCAAACTTTTCCTGCTCCGGTTTCATGGGAAAATCCTTACTCAAGCTAGCAGCTGATACCATGATATGCAGGTAGACGTCTTGTTCGATTACAGCTGGTATAAGGGTCAGTCATAGATTCTGTCCTATGATAACCAAGGAAAATAGGAGTGAAAACGTATGGCTCTTCTTTACTGAGGCTACTGGGACAGTAGTAACGAAGCCAGTTCCGGCTTGCTCGAACGAACCAAAGGATTCACGGGTATTTCACAAGAAAGCAAATGTGCCTATAAACTGGCTGTCTTTCGGTCCCTAATGTTTTTCATGTCCCTCCTCGAATCTCTCAATCAGAAGCTGGAGAGGAGAGATGGCATATAAGAAGTGGAACTCACTCGAATAGAGAGAGTGTAGGCTCACTCACAGGTCAGGGGCTAGTACAGCAAACAGGGGTTTCAATTCCCACAGAGGAAGTGGGAAAGAAAAAAGACCTGCGAACTAAAGACTTTCCGTGAGCATCAAACTCCTGTATGGTCTTTACCGCTTGGGAACCTCAACCTCGCCTATCCCCTCGAAGCAGCTCTATGGCTCGCTTCAGGTATTACACTCGCTGGAGTTAAATCAAGCTTTTGATCATATTCAGCCTTCTACGGCTGATGAAAGTACTAAGATAGAAGGAAGGTACTTCCCTACCAGGAAAAGTCTTATTCCTCACCACTTGCTTTAACTTAACTCAAATCACATTTCTTGGACTTCATTGCCGGGAGCGGATATTGACTAAACCGAGTGTAATAATGTAGCTAGCTTCTCTTCCTTCTTTTTCCGGTGTAGCTAAGAAAAAGTGCTTTTCTTAGAATGAGTGGAATTATTCCTGCTTAGAATGCTCCTTAGAACGAAGCTAATCCTTAATCCCTTGCAGCTCAAAGCTTAGAGAGGAGTAACTTCTACGAATAAGAGGAAATCCAACAAAGCCATGAAAGGAAGGTACTACCCTACCTGGAAATCTTCTTCAACGAGTTCAGACTTCAATCCTTTTCGCCTGGAGACTCTTTTTCTAGGCTTCTAATTCAAAGGGCTATTATCCCAGGTTAGTCCCCTAAGTCTGCTCCGGAGAACCTATCCGATACAAAAGACGCATTCCCATCTGAACCAAGAGATTCCTTTTCTCCCGGTCCCGAAAGCACATTTTCCGAAGCCAGCCGAAGACAGAGAAAGAGATAGCGATACTCCATCGGCGGCCGAATCAAATAATAAGGAATATTGAACAGAAGGATCCCCAATCCCCATACGAATCTGCGGACGCCTACCCAAGGGATCCCCTTTTTCTCGAACCAAAAGCTCCAGTTTCTACCGCTCTTTCTCACGAATCTTAAGCCAATAGGGCTTGGCTCGGTTAACATTCATCACTAGGCCCTATAAATCAGTCTAATGGGAAAAGAGGGAGAAGATCAACTTGACAAAAGAAATAGGTAGAAAGATTGCCCGAGACAGACGCTCTCTAAATCTTAGTCTCTATCTTTGATGAAGTACCGTTGAAGCGAATTCTCTCTTCCTTTATGGCGGAACCAGACAATCTGTCTTGACTTGGATAGAGCACAAGATTGATCTTCTTTTCCGTCATTTCTTTGAGAAAGAAAAGATGGCTGAAAAGGAGACAGGGATTTAAGTCAATAGAGCCGTTCCTCCGATGGATGAATCGGGATAGCTCGCTGAGAAGAGACTAGGGTTCTAAAATAGATGATTTTACTAGCATTTCAAAAGGTCAGCGTGAAAGAGTCATTCCCAGTGAAAGGGATGTGACCTTCTTCTTCAGGTATTACTTTACCAGCAAAAAGAAGATCCTCACCCCTGTCTGTAAAAGCAACTAGCGCATCTCTCTCTTGTGAGGTGTGCCTTCCTTTTATAGATGAGTTAAGATAGAAAGATATCCGTTAATGTGAATCGCATAGGAAGGATATTTTACCTACATGAAAGGGAGCTTCACTCAGAGAATCCATCACAATCCACTTTGTGAGCTCCTTTCTCGACTAGGGTAGGTGGCTATGGGTCTAGCCTCCTGGGCTACTCAAGACATAGTTTTTTCTTCTTTCCCGCCTGGTAAGAAGAATAGCAGTCGATCGAGAGGGAGCGAGGTTAGAGGTTAGAGGTGAGCTTAGACCGTCTGCTTGCTTCAAATCCTCTTTTCTGAACCAGCAGTGGATCGGGCCCGTTAAGAACTCTAATCTAAGGCAGTTGAGAAGAACTCTAAGGTTCGGTGAAATGCCATAAGGAAGCAGGCATGGCATTTTCAGCAGAGCATGAAGGTCCCAAAGCTGTCAGATTAGGATTTGAGGAAATGAGAAGGTCTTCCTAATTCCGTCATGTGTCGATTGCCTATTCCATCTTGCTGTCGATTGCTCCCACTATTCCTTTATAGGGAGGCAGAGCTCAAAGCGGAGATAACTTACGGCTTTTGCTTAGTAATTTGAAACTACTCCATCTATTGTCTTCTGTCCCATGCTCCCACAGCCTACGAAGAGCGGGGGATTCTTCCTTTTCTTCTTTGGCTTTTGGCTAAGCCTGTCCATGCCAATAAGCTCACGACTTTCTCTGCTCCTCTCCTTTACTGTCGAGCTTCTCTGATCCATGTGGGCTAGGGAAGAAGTAAGCCAACGGCTGCTATTAGCTTTTTACCGAATCTTAGTGCTAGCCATTGACTAAGGACTCAGTCCTCTTCTCTTTGCTGGAGGTCTGACTTCCCTCCCCGACTAAGATTCTTAGTTACCTCTATTGCTTTCTAGAGCAGAGATCTAGCAACGGCTGAAAGTCTCGAAGGCATCTTGAAAGCAGTAATGGTGTTCTAAATCAATATCTGGCCTACTTCGTTTAGAAAAAGTCTTCATTCGTAATCTAGGATTGTAGGCGATCTAAGGTAACCTGCTTCGCGTGACCGCCTGATCTACTCTTCTCTTGGCTAAGCACTATTGGTCGCTGCTTTCTTGATCGAGCTTTCTGACTAACTGAAGAGTTCCTCTCTTATGAGAGAAGGGACGGAAGAAATAGAGTGAATCCAGGGAGCTATTACCCTCCTTTCGTCTGTGATCCTCTCCTTTCAGTCATCTGATCCTTTCCTCAGGAAGAGAGAGTGAGATGGGACTTCTATCCGAGAATAGAGAGTCTAAGCTGGTGCGGTTTCCAAAGATTGAAGACAAACTCTATTTGGAACCTCTTCGCTATGCCCAGTCAATTCCATTGAATCTGGAAGCTCTTCAAGAGCCGCTTTGAGATATGCTTTTTCTCAGACTTTGAGGGCTTTCCCTTCTGGATAGGGGAAGACCAGCTAAGGCTCCTATTCCAGTTTCTGACGTAGAAATTACGTAATAAAGCCAAAAGGTGATATCGAGCAGTTTTCGCTAAAGAGTTGCTTTCTTTTTCTTTATCACCTTTCTTCTTTACTATTCCATCCCTAAGCGGTTGAAGCAAGACGGTTGGTCCCGCGTAAATTAAATAATGGGATATCACACTCTCTACTAACTATCTAAAAAGAAAGACAGTCTTTACAAGCACTTTCAAGCTTTCTTTAAGGGAAATCTGTCTTTTCGCAAGTGATTTATTATATGGCTTGTTGAACGTGGGAAAAAGGGCTCTAAAAGAGCATCTGAGCAGGGTATAGGTAAGCTCCTTTCTCGACCCGTACCTAAAGGCCCATCTAATAGATATTCTTATTAAGGAGATGGTCCCTAAGGACCTCAGAAGGGCTCCGTCCAGTGTGTTTCCTAATGAGTCCGTCGAGGACTTATCGGAATGGACTGTATTACGGTCTTGGATGAGGATGTGGCTGAAGTATGTTCTATGGTATCATACCGTGGCTCTTGATCCTTGGGTAGCTATTCATCAAGGAATTGATGCCCCCATTGTGTCGGGTTCCTGGCTGCGGACTAAACGAGATGAAGAACTCGTCCGTTTTGGTCTGTTGTGGAAACTTTATGACACAGTGGAGGTGTTGGGGCTTGACTACAAGGTTCCTATCCTTGATGGTCTAGTATCTGTGGACCCGTTCCCGGGCACAGGTTGGTTGATGGGCAGCGGTAGTGATCAAACTTTTATAGTGGTTAGAGTAGGGTTTAATCCACCCTACTCCGGGAAGAAGATCCGAAAGGTGACCCGAGACCATGACACCATAAATAAGTGGTCAATACTCCTCTGTCCTAAAAGGAAGAATTATACAAGCACAAAGCCTGGGCCTTCCACGATTTTTGACCTGCCTCGGACCCGGGAAGACGTTCTTCAAGACAGGACATACGGTACATAAAGTCTCCTCTAAGGATCTTGTCTGGACGCAGATGTGTCTTTCCTAACCTAAGCAAGACGGTAAAACAAGAATGAAAGTAAGATTGTGACTCCCAACGACAAGCGAGCCTCGCTCTCTCTCCTTTGTTTTTTTGTTCTTATGTCTGCTGCAAGAGTTTCGTAAGAAGAGTTCTCGCCTCTCGGGATCGTGTCGGTAACGTCTAATAAGTAGTATTTTGTTGTTAAACTTTTTGCAAAAATATGTCCATTTTTGGTTCTTTTCTCCTTAGAACCTGGTATAGTTCTCGGGAACCCGGCCTCTTAAGCCAAGAAATTGGATTCTCCTCTTCCTCGGCCTACGACACCTCCAGCTAGATGGTCCAGTCAAGCAATCCTGGTAAAGCAGAAGTCTGAGATAGAAGCGAGATTGTTGTCTTCCTCGTTCAGGGGTTCAGTCTTATCTGTCTAGCTCTGTCTTGATTGTATGGTATCCGTACTTCGGTCTCAGTGACATGGGTAAGAAGCGCGATCTTTTACTAAAGAATGTCCGGCTTGCGGGTCCTGCATCCTGCTACCTTAGCGGTGCTCGATCCGCTTTGGTGGTTCCAAGATCCTATATCTATTATCTATCTCTGCTGCTGGCAGTTGTGGTTCTTTCTTTTGAGTTCTGGAGTGGAGATAATCCTTACTTACCTCAGGTGATAAGCATCTTAATGTAACTACTTCCTCGATAGCGCATACTTCCCTCTTTCTGTTCTGGTCTTCCTTGAAGCTGAAGTGGTCCTATCTGATGCGGGGCATAGTGCTTTCAGCGAAGCTTCTGGCGCCCCAAGAAGGGCATAAGTCTAGAAAGTTTTAAAAAAGGAAGCACATGAAGCCATAGAAAGACCAAAAGAAGCATTATCATCCCCTACAGAGCCTTTCTGGCCCCTTATAGTTCCGTATAAGATTGAGGTGAGCTCTTACTCATCAATAGGGCGGCTAGCTTTGGATAAATGCTCTCAGAAGCAAGTAGTAGTCTCAATCTTTTTCTTATTAAGATAAGAAGACCGTCGAATCGTAGGAGAAAGCAGATCCTTATGCCCAATACCATAGTCTAATACCATATTGAACTAGCTTCAATGCCCAGAGAGTCAGCAGTATCAGATACCTGATCCCGACTCTTGGTACTTAACCAATACGCCGCGCCGGCTCTTCAACCAAGGAGGAATTCCTACCCGCCAGACCTCCTTTTAGAATAATACTCCTCTCGTTCTTTCTATTCGCTCTGCACTCTAACCAAACCCCGAGATACGATTTATCTTCCGCCCATCTATTCTGACTCACTGCTCTATAAGTTCTCGTGTTCTTGTATGGGTTTCCTGTTGTCTTGCTTGGCTATGCCTCCTTTCCCACTACCATCCATCCTGGCCCGGCCCGGTCGTCCCGACCTCTCCTCTCCCATCGCTCAGTCCTTATCAAAACCCTGGGGCTAATTCTTCCCCAGGCATTCCCCTTCCGACTCCGCCCACCCGGTTCACCTAGATCCATAGGCCGGCTTGCTATGCTATTAAGATAAAGCTATTCAGTCAAGCGCTTAACATAAGTGAAAGACACAAGACTCTGCTCCCTATCTTCTAGAGAGGATTGAATATTCTTCTTATCTTACAGAAGACCGGAAAAGAAAGATACAGATTCAGAGATAGTCAGGTGAACCTTTATGATCCTGGTTAGCAGGCCAGTAGCGGTTTTCAAAGGGGGGGAAGCGAAGCTTCTAGTCTGTAAGCAGCGCGGAAGCTACTCTTTCTAGAATGAAGGAGACAGGCCGACTCGACTACTACGACTACAAGACAAGTCATGAGCGATAGCGAAGCCACCCATAAGCGAAGGAAGGGCCGATACGATAGGCGGGCGAGGGTGAGCTTGTGCTCATCCAAAGCGCTAGCGAAGGCTCTCCCATTCCAACACCCTATACATACCCTCCATCCCTCAGTCCGTCACCATCTCCTCTTCCCCCCTTTTTTTCTTTGCTGCTTGTGAAGGAATCGATTAGCCATATAAATTAATCGCCGACATAGGAAAGCAAGAAACTGTAACAATGAGCCGACTAGAAGAAAGAAAGAAGAGAGACCGTTTCTTCTCTTAGGGAATGATTTAAGTATGATAGTTGTGGTACATAACGTCCTTACCAGATGCTATGTACAGAGGTATACGCCTATCTTCTACCAGAAGTGCTGGGAAATAGTGTCAGGAGATTGAGTGTCAATAGTCCAAAAAGCCTTCACAACAGCATCGTTGGAGGGGAGTCTCAACCATACCTTCATCGTCCTAATCCCGAAAGTTAACGCACTCAAGTCTTTTGGCCAGTTCAGACCCATTAGCCTGTGTAACGTGGCATACAAGGTGAAAACAAAAGTCATAGCTAATAGGCTCAGAAAAATCATGCCTAACTACACCCCACCCAACCGCCCTCCATCCTTTATTTTACGCTGCATCTATACATCTATATTTGAAAAAAACTTAAAAAGACAAGCGTGACTCTGTCGTCTAGCTAATTCAAAAACTGGTACTGTGGTGAACTTTTTGGAGCTTTTCGCCCTAGGAGAATTTTTTTTGGGCAATACCTCGAATGGGAATGGGCAACTAAATCTCGTGCATATTTTATTTTAGAGTACACACCACCCCGCCGGCTGGTATGATGAATGCTGTGGTAGACTGGAAGCGGAAACTGATCATAGTCAACAACCATTAATTATCCTTAAAAATGTATACATGTTCAGTTTGAAAGGCGTCGCTGATCCCAGTTGCGTTCCGAACCACACGAAGATTAGGGTCGAGCTCCATCTCCCTGACCCACTGCTTCCAGCTTTCGTCTGCTTTCGAACATCCGGAAAGATTATGCTGCCAGCGGCATTTCTGCTTTAAGTCTTCCAGTTGGAACAAAGTGGGCGCTATCACTACTTCTGTTGTCGTACCCTTATGCCC
Source organism: Excoecaria cochinchinensis (assembly GCA_947683425.1). NCBI lineage: Eukaryota > Viridiplantae > Streptophyta > Magnoliopsida > Malpighiales > Euphorbiaceae > Excoecaria > Excoecaria cochinchinensis. Next base: position 33,049 of record CANTUQ010000436.1, on the reverse strand, counting down.
TGGCAAAGGCCCGAGGTATAATCTCTCGTTTGCAAGAGACTCCATTCATGGACGCTTAAGCGGAGTACTGTAGCTGTTGAGAATGGTTTCTGGCGGATCCCCTTGGTAAAGGGGGAAAGAGAAAACGGCAATGCTCTTATGTGCGTCTCCGTTTTGGGGGCTCTTCGTTCCTTTTGGTCTTGATTTCGGCGGTTACTTTTTGGAGATCGTATGCAATCACCTGTTTTCAAAGATTGCATTGTTGTGCCAACTGGCGTGCATGAAGCTAGGGGCTTTGTGATCTTAGGGAAAAAAATCTCCCTTCTCGTCGGGCAGGAATAATCGATGCGAAAGCCTGCTTTCTTGCCGGTTAGAGACGCACTTATACAGGCCGAAAGGATGTGTTTTCGCTTATATACTAGTAGTGGAATCGACAGCTATACCGAGCGAGAAGCCTAAGAGCAGTGGATGGTATTCCCAGCAAAGCTAACACCTGTTTTAAGCTTATTACAGCTTAAGATTCTCTGAAGGCGATAGGTTCCTTCTCTCTAACAAGTCGAGGTTTTACGACCGCCCCAAAAAACTGCCTAATGTCTCATGCATCTTTAGAACTATGAACTACCATCTAATAGGGCACTTTCGACGATTGAACTGCACTGAATTTGTACGTATCCTAAAAAAGCTTCTCGTAACGGGAAGCTCTTTCATACGATGATTTTGCAGAGGTGGGCTTTCCTGATTAAGTTTCTATTGGTGGAGTAAGTCTTGGCCATCTCAAGCGGGTGGATGTTACCTTTACCCCTGTCCTAAATGCCTAGGCATGAGGATTCTAATATTAGGCTTTTAAACATTTTGTCTAATAGGGAAAGCTCTCTGACTATTAGCTATCGACCAACCATGTAAGATAGAATCTCTAGCCCAAAGGTTCTTATCCTTCCTTAGATGACCTATAATCTAGTTGACTGACCAGGAAAATCTATCTCTTAGAACCTATAGTCGTATCCCTCTTACTACTGCTATTTGACTCTCAACTCTCATGGAAATCAATCTATCTATGACCTATATGGATAACTCCCACTCAAAGAAATCTATGTCTTATCCTTCCGCTTGCCTAAAATCCAAGTGACTGCCACGAAGGCGAATGCGGGTAATTTTGAATGCTAGGAAAGAAACTACTGGAATGACTCCTACAATGCCAATATTCATAAGTGAATAGTAGCAATGGCTACTGGGCCAAGAGGTTCTTTCTCTCACGCCCGTTCTGCCGGAGGAAATGGGATTCGAACCTACTACGACCAGTCACAGTTAACAAGTAATGTGGATCTTAGTCCCTTCTTGCTGCCAAGCTAGTAGCCTTGCTATCTGTACATGTCTGTGACTTCCTACTGTCGATCAACACTGTAGTAACCAAAACCCATGCATGAAGTGATAGGTGAAGCAGATGAAAGGCAAGCAATCAAAGGAACCAGTAATCTTTCCCTTTCCTTGTGTGTGACACAGCTTCTGAATGTTCTGATGAAGGGCGCTGCTTCGAATCCCGTAGCGTCATCTGTCGTCTCCCCGCCTTCACTCTTTCGATGCCGGGTCGTAGGTTGCAAGGTGTGGGTCCTTATCTTAATAAACAACACTAGTGAGAGAGAGAAAGACTTCCTTCTTCTAGGACTTCCGTTGACGTTACGTGAAATTATGAAGATCAGATGTCAGTTTTCTCGCTCTTTATGTGGATATGAACAAGTAGCAAAGTAGGATGATTCCTTCCATTGAGTTGCACAAGTTGTTTGTTTCCATATCCCTTTCTTTATATTAAAGAATTGAGTAGGAGGATGCCCTCAAGCGCTCACTACGATCGATCGCCTTTGAAAAAAATCTATTCCTACCCGCCGAACACCCCTTTTGAGCCGTGGTGGAATAAAAAGTGGTTCAGGTTGAGAGGCTAGTTGCTTTAGGGCTGCTAAGGTCTAATCATGCTTAACACATGCGAGTGGAAGAGAAAGAAGGTCTAATCATGCTTAACACATAGAATTCGCTAAGAGCTAAGAAGGCACCATTACCCTTGGGACTGCAACTGGAAGAAAGAGTTCCAATCGCTCTAAGGGATCCCCATTCGCTCAGCTGGATAGGCAGTATGAAGAGTCAACTAATGGGGGAACTGGCTTCTTAGCCTGCTTTGTCTTAAGCATATCGTATTGCGCAGTCCTATACCAGTTCTCTTAGCTTAGCAGAGATCTTACCAGTTCTAATCCTGAGTAAGGGGAATGGGAAGTCTCCGATTCAGTAGGCGTCTCTGGGGGAGCTGCAAGATGAGCTGTGTCTGACTGTCGACGAGAGTTTGCATTCTGCCGCTTTCAAGAGTCTGCAATCATGTGACCCGGCTTCTTGCAATAAGTGGCATATGATCTTGGACATGTCTCGTTGGTCTGATGCACCAGCAGAGCTTTCAGATTGAAGATTCTGACCATAGGGTCGATGTCCCGAAGCATGTTCAGCTGGTCCCATAGAAGCCTAAGCCTTCGGTAAAAAAGAGTATAGTATAGCACGCTTCTTTCTTTATTTTACTCATAAGAGAACCTGAATCCACTCTTTTTGCATTTGCTTATGAGTATCTTTACCACCTCCTTTGAATAATTGAAATCCCTCTCCTGAGTCTCTCTTGCTTCAGCGGAATACCATTGCTTTCTTTCTTATAGTCATAACCTTGGCTAGCAGCACCCCCTTTCGGGGTGGAAATATCACAAAACAAGTAGGAATAGCCCTCGATGAAGGTATATGTTCACATAATTTTAAAAGAAGGAAATTGGGTATATAAATTCACGGTAGGCACACTCAAAGCAGATTCAACCCAACCTGTACTAGGAAGGATGCTAAGCAAGTCCGCTGTTATGCGTTATTGTCGATGGAATCCGCGAGAAGTGGTACCATGATTCTCAAACGAACAGGTAGATTCAAGACAGACAGAAATGAGTTCCTCGATCTAGACTTTCAAAGGTGGCAGCAAGCAAATTTATTTAAACAATTGTTTGATGATGGGATCCACGATAAACAGTACCATCATTCTAAGTCGAAGACCTTCCGGTGGTGTGACAAAGCAGATGAGAGTTTCAAATTGTTGAAGAAGAAGCTCACCGAAGCCCCCATTCTAGCCCTTCCGGATTTCACTAAGCCTTTCCAAGTTGAATGTGACGCATCTCACGTGGGAATCGGAGGAGTGTTATCTCAAGAGAAGAAACCCATTGCTTTTTGCAGTGAAAAGTTAAATGAAGCAAAGAAGAAGTACTCCACTTATGATCTAGAGCTTTATGCCGTTGTTCAAGCCCTCCGGTTTTGGAGACACAACCTCATACATGCCGAATTCATCCGGAGGACTTTCTTGATTGGCTAAGTAGCGTAGAGAAGTTCTTTGATTGGAAAGAACTACCCGAGGTGTGCGAAGATGAAATTCCTGAGCACTGGTCATGCCTTAATTTGGTGGGATCAAGTCCAAGCAAGGCGTGAGCGGAAAGGCAAAGGGAAGTACATGGGACAAGATGCGATCGAGGTTGCGGGAGAAATTTCTACCCTCAGATTAGACCCAAAGCTTGTTCCAAAGGTTCCACTTCGCGGATAGATAGAGGGGAGAGAAGCGTACAAGAAAGCCCCTACTCCTAACAGTTGCGGAGTTCTACCAATTGTTTATTCGCAATGGCTTGAACGAATCCGACGAAGAATCCCTTGCTTGATAGGGCTTGAGGTTAGAAATCCAAGATGAAATCTCGATGCATCGGATGTGGAAAGTGGCCTATCAACTAGCTCTAAAGGCCGAGGAAAAGCTAAAGAGAAGGACCACAAGGAGGCACCGAAGGTGATAGGGGATCGACCTCTACCATCGGGCGAGGAAAGAGACCCCTTTTTACCTTCCCGCAATATATATGGGACGCTTTACTAATATAACATAGAAAGTCAATGCTCTGGGCAACGAGTGGGAGGGAGCCTTGACTTTCTATGTTATTAGTAAAATGCGCGCTACAACTAGCTGCCAGCTGAAAAACGGAAGCGCGAGCGACTAGCGCCCCACAACTAGCACTTTTTTCTCTGATAGGCTCGCTTCGCTTTTCAAGCTCCGCCCCTACTTGAAAAAACCAACAGCTTGCTGCTCACCATCATACGCGTGCGCTATAAAAGAAGCCGCACAATGCCCAAGGAGGAATCTAGGCTTATAGTGTATTCATTCGAACCAGTTCGATGATAAGGTTATGGAAACGTTCACGAAACCGGAAGTCTTTGACCCTCGAAAGCCTAAGCCCGATAATAGAACAGTGGCTTTGGCAGTTATGCTTGGTTTCATTATTCTGAGTCTAACGCTAGGATAATCAATAAGAGAGCAGGGAAGAGTACTATGAATCAGCGATTGCCTTCTCTTTGTCCGCGCGCTCCGGTCCCTCAAGCATTGAAAGAACATTGGGAGTGTGGAACTCTATTTTGCCCATACTGCCTTCCGCTTCTCTTAGGGATTCAAAAAAGGGTGGTGGGAGAGAAAGGTTGATGGCGGATGGGTAAAGATAGGAGGGGAGCACTTCACTGGAAGGAAAAGAGAATGACTGAGATTTTTCAAATTTTTTGTCTTTAAGAAGAAGTGATAACGGCTTTTAATTTTAATAAGGCTTAAGAATCTTATTTCCACGAAAGGAAGGTTGACGGTTGGAGGGCTTAGAATAGTCTAGCGCGCAGAGAAGAGGAGGGGGATTTCGAAGAATTCAATTCAAGGGAGGTGGGGATAATAAGTACTTTTCAGGCAAGCCAATTTCCTTGAAAGGAAAAGGGGGGTGTTCTTTCTTTTCAAGAGGGGATGCTGCGGAACAGGGAAATTTATAGTGTAGATTCAAACAATGTCATGGAATTATTCCACTACTGAATAATTGGACTGCGAAGCCCGGGCATCCCTTCTCGCCCAACGGCGTATTAGAGCTATGCGTGATAATTTGTATAAATTAAATCACATGAAAGAGCATTTCGAAAGGTCTCAACAGTAGATACTGACAACGAAAACTTTCCCAATTTAGCTATCATTCTACCAAAGAAACAGGTATTTTGGACCGGGGATAATCTAGTTCACTCTTCACAAGTTTTCCTAGTCAAAGGATATCCTGCTCCGCAAACCCAACAACTCTTTTTCTACCGAAATTTCATATATCGAAGTAAGATTTCTATCTACACTTGCCCATAGTCTGTCTAGTGCTATGGGGTACCACAAAGCTCTAACCAGCCCCACCCTACCTCGTTGAAAGAAGATCTCATTCATCTGATTTTTATACTGAGGCGAGCAAGGCGATGAAGTCAAGGTGTCAGACGGATAGACAGCTTACTTAACCTTGATGAGTCGATGGGACTTACCAACCTCAAAGGGTGGACTTCCTCGAGAAAGGCTTTCTGCAACTAGAAAATGAGAATATGATCTGATTCCAGCCGTAGTTTATTGGCTGTTAGGTCGGTGAAACTGTCCCTATAGCTAAGTAGTTCGAGTTCTATTTTTGTAGACCGGATGGGACCCAACAAACTATCTACTAACGTAGAGCCTGCAGCTAACAAGGCAGAAGTGCCCCCTGAGTCCGAGTTACTTCTAATTTTAGATCTTCCTTCTTACCTTCTTCCTTCCTAACAATATTACGGCCAGGATAGAACCTAAGAACTACCTAAAAATGTGAATCAAATTCCTCGTCTAGTGAGGAGTTCTAAAGTTCCCCCCTTTTCTCGTAATTCGACTTATCTGACTCTTATACTTGCATCAGAGCCATTGAGGAGTGGCAAGGACCGATCACAGGGGGATCTTCTAATTTCATGCCCCAAAAAAGAAGAAAGTAAATAGAACTCCCCGGGAAATGAGCAAGAGCCACATTATCATGGATACTTATACCAGAAATAATAGACTGCGACTATAGGGTATATGCGCTAGTGCTGAGGCAAACTGGCCTGACTAAAGAAAGGGTAGATCCTTTGAGAGTTGCCTTTATTCGTGAGTCTTCTCTGCATCTGTAAAACCCAATGTCTTTCCCTTCTCCCCAGCATGTGGGTCAACTAGGTAAACTTGCTAGCTAGCTTTCACCTTTAGAAGCTTAGAGCCGCCCCGAAGAGACTTCACTTCAGAAATGGAAGAAACTACAACAGGCAATGCCTATAAGGGCTGAATCCGTTCTTGCTGCAGTTTTCTTTCTCAACCAGAAGTCACATTTACTGATCACCTGATCCATCGGACCAGACTCCTCTACATCCACTAAGCGACCTAAGAATGAATATGTTCCCAAGCTCCCCCTCCTTGACCACCTTTTCACAAAGCTATCTACCAATCTTTCTTTCACATTTCTCGGTCGGTCGTAAACAGCCCTTTGGTCAATTAGCCCATTCCAATCCTATCAAAAGTTCCGAGGCTTCGTCATTGAGAACAACTTTAGCTACTAGCTTTTAGTTACCCTCCTTTCCTGTATAGAGGGCTAAGACTCCTAAAGAAAGTAACTTCGATCGGAACTGGTAACTGATCCAGATTCTTATTCTGATTCTGATGTTGGAAAAACCTCTACATACTTTTTTCCATACTTGCCATACTTGTTTGTCGAGCGAAACTCTGCAACTTCTTAAAAGATGTTCCAAAAAATGGGAATCTTACTGAGAAGTAGAAAGCTTTCCTCATGCCAGTGTTCAGTTCAGTTCCCCCAGGGTAGGTGCTTTCTTCGCGAGTATGTCTGTTGACGGCGCTGTGTCCTATCTGCTCAAGGAAAGCTGTCCAACTCAATGTGTTACGCATCAGCGGCATTTGCTACATAATCCGCATCTCTTGTCAGAATTGAGACTATAAGGGAGGACTTCAAGTCTGCTTAGTATTCTCGGACCGGGGGGTGATTCCATTCACTTCTTCAACTGCTAAGAAGAATAGCATTTATTCCCAGATCGGGATTCCTATAAGAAAATCTGTATCAAAATCAGGCTCAGGACAGCGATGAGGATTAGTGGGCAATTGCCTTATTAAATAAAGGAGGAGATGCGAGGAATAGCTCATTAGATCCATGCTACTTGGAACTCCAAGTCTTTCTTAAGCAGAGGCATCTACCTTGCCTTGCTCTGTAGCCGGAATAGATAGATTCAAGGGGCGAAGGCAAAGAATTTGAGTGACAGAGATTCCGATTCAACTTCTCCCACGGGGAAATCCAGCTTTTATAGTGACGCTAGCCTATTAGGCCGCTGTGTAAGAACTCTATGCTATCTATGGAATAGCGGTCAGTGCTGCTGACTGCTTGAAAGTTTGAACCAAGTCTTGGATTCGGAAGAGAAGTAGGCGTAGAGGATATTGGGAAAGATCCCACATCTGGTTAACTGCTTTAGGAGTGCCGGCTATTACTGAAGCTGTGAAAAAGAATTGCTAGCGAAAGTTTTCTTAGTTTAGTCACCGATAAAGAAAGTAGCTAGGCTTCCTGGTGGTATGAAAGAAATAGATCTTAGTGCCTTAGACGACCTAGAAGGAGGATTGCTTATCTCACCCGTAGTCGCAAGGAGCGTAGCCCAAGATTCTTTTGAGACGAATGAATGCCGAAGAAAGGAAGGCCGTCGTGAGAGCTTACTCCGCTGTTCGTGGTGGTTCCGGGTTGCTTAGGACTAGGGGTAAAGGCATACCTTAAGGCAGCGAGCCCTTAGCGACTGAATTCGTCTTTGTTTTGGCATTTTAGCAGGAGAATTGGAAGAATTTAATGACAAAGCGATATTATCTTATTAGAAAGCGGACTAGGAGCGGAAGGCAAAAGGGAATTTTTTGAGTTAGGAAGGAAAGCAAGTGACATCTGAAAGTCTGATTCGGATTCTGCTCTCGCTGTTCTCAAAGTATCGAAGTGACCAGAGGGAGAAGCTCTGATTCCTCTTGTTGACTCGACTCTTCACAACGTATCGTATTACTAAAAAAAAAGCACTCAAATACGTTGTATGTAAGGGCGAGAGGGTATCAAAGAGACAACCACTGTTTACTAGCAAGCATTGAAAGCAGATGCCAGAATGACTCTTTGAACTGAACGACGTAATAAAGGAACTAGCTGCCATCAAGACTGAACGAGATGAGGATCAAAGAAAATCGAACTCACTGTGATAAGCAAAGTGGTTCATTTTACCATCAAAGCAGAAAGAAGGAAAGAGAACAGATGAAAGTTCGCCCAATGGAAGCGAGTGAGTTGAGGTATGCCATCGCTCTTATCTCTTGACCTGAGACTAGGTTGAGGGTTGAGGAGAGTCCTTTTAGTTAATCTTAGCTGCTACCCTACTTATCCCAGCTCTAAAGGCAGCTACTGACTCGATAGCTCACAAGTTGAGTCGACTGTGATTCTTCTTCTTCCGCTGTAAATGGTATCGTTATCGTATGAAGTCGTTTTCCCGGCTTCCCAACCATCCTAAAGTAAGAGAAAGCCTCACTCTTCAGGACCAGCTTTTATTCCAGAGTTATCTCATAGCTTAGTTAGCTCTTTCCGCTTATCAAAGCAGCGAGCGTGACGGTGAATCCCTTGTTCTTAGCTTAAGCGTGACAGGAGGGTACTACCTACAATACCACCAGGAAATGAAGATAGTATCATGCCTACTTCTTCATCAGGAAAGGATCTTTCACAAGGACTGGTTCAAAGACGCGAGGAATGATTCCGAAAGCTGTCAGGACTCTTACCTGGGAACCAAAGACCTAGACTTTGGCAACTTCGCGAAAATGAAAACATTCATGAGAAGACAGAGTTGCATGAAATCTGGTGTGGTCAATCCTTTTTTTATATGCCTTATGGTACTTATGGACTTGGCGAAAGAAGAGCATCTTTGATCCCGTTCCGTTGGCCGAGCAATTCTCATTCCTTACTTAAAGTGAGAGCTAGGGCGCTTCTTTCTTTTCTTCGCCTCTTCCCGTCCGAGGTACAAGTGAAGTGAGAATGACTTTAAATAGATCGAGTGCACCTCAGTCAAAACATGAGGGGATGCTCGGCTAAGAATATCGACCAAACTTGCTTACCAAGTGAAAGGAGGTTGAATCAAGAGTGAGTTGAGACAACTTAGGCCGAAAGAACCATCCGGAGTAGGACTAGGGGACATAAGAAATCGAATACTGGACAGCTTATGCACACGACTACAGGATAGCACCTTCCTCACTTCTACAAGTCATACTTAGGCTTACTTTCTTTGCAACTTCTGTACCTTATAGCCTGACTGGATAGCACGTGGGATTACTAGATCCTTACTAGGGATAAAGATCCCTGGGGAGAAAATAGAGACTCACTAGCTTACAGATTAGCTCGTTTTGATACTGGTTCTACTCCGGGTTAGAGCGCTGGATTAGCGGCTTACAGATAGGATAGACGGCAGGGCTCAAGACTTTGAAAAGGGCTAGCTTCCTTCCGGGCACGTGGGAATGACTCTTGCTACAGAACTAGCATTTGGGAGTAAGAAAAGGATTCTAGCTCTATCCTTTCTGGCAGGGTTTTAGGGCACTTAGCTTCTTCGTCAGCCCAGGGATAGCTTTGAATCAACTTCCCTACTCCTCCAAGGCTCATAGGCTTACTCACTACTGGCTTCCAATACAACCTTACCCGTGGGAGAAAGAACCTTGCTTACTCTAGCCTTTGAACTTCCCTGACGAAAGACCTAGGTTGATTGATGCAGTTCCAACCAGTTCCTCCCTTTGTGGCAGAGCGAGCGCCTTGATTACCACCCGACTTGATGACGCTCATCGAGCAGGAAGTAGACCAGCCGTCTGAAGCCTTTGAAGCCATCTGCTTTGCTTGCTGCTTTAGATGGACAAGAATCCCCTGCAATTGCTATTGAATCCGGTGCTGATGCTCGAAATCGAAAGAAGTTAGTGGCACTTCTTTTCTTTTTTCACGCTTGAATTACGAGACAGACTAGCAAAAGTGACATCCATACAGGAATCACCCCTGTTCGTAAACCCTGTTGTCTTAGGCTGTTCTGCTTGCGAATCCGCACTTTCGGAATAGAATGCTTGTTTGCAGGAAATGAATCAATAACGGTGTCAAATGCAAGAGAAGGAGCTGCATCGAATGCCCTTGCCCTGTTAGCAAGAAGGAGCTCTTTGGCTGTTAGCAATAATACGATAGGAGTGACGGTTTAGGATTCCTAGCTTTAACGTGGCAAATTTGTCCTCCATTAGCCTTTTCTCTGCTCGTGGATAGATTAAGTATTCATCTGACTCTAAGGGATGCAAGCGCCCATTAGACTAGGCACCCCCTTCCGAAATCAATCCTTGACTGCCATCGAAAGCAGTCCTTACGCCGATTAAAGCAAGAACCCTAGATGCAGAGAATCCGCTGTTAGGAATCGATTTCATCACAAAGAGTTCAGTCGGGAGAGAGCTAGGGGACATATATCCCTCGTAAGCCTTAGCTACGCCCCAAATTTCGACTACCCTCGCCCGGGGATCTTGCACTCCTCTCACCACATGCCATATGTAGTAAGGTTAAGGTGAAGCAAGAACCTAAACTGTGAGACCGCAGGAAGAGCTCCGCTCAACGTCTAATCACCGTGTCCGCTTGGGCCGGATCTGGGTATGATTGGTCTCCTTAGTTGGATTGGTCTCTGCTACGTCATCTAGCCTACAGGTTTCCGCTTCTAGCCTTCCCTTCGACTAGTTGTCTGTCGCCTCTATTCCTTCTCTCCTTTACACGAAACTTCTTTACGCTAAAAAGAGGAGTCCTTTTATCTGGCTAGTACGGGTGGAGTCATTCAGCGCGAGGCATTTCCTTTTTGGACACTGGAGAGGGCAGGCAATGCTAAGTCCTCTAGAGAGGCTCAAATCCACAGGATACTCCGTTAGGAGCAGAGCCATTCGCAACACATGTCGAGGGCGAGCGAGGGAGCCCTGACGATAAGCAGTGGGATACGCAGGCAAAACTTTTGGGTACCCCGAATAACGGGCATTCAGCAAAGACAACGAAAGATGGGGCTCCTCAAACGCGCTTATAAGAGAAGAGATTTTCCTTACGATGGAAGGTACGGTACGTAGATAGACCGATGGACATTCATTGGCTTGACCGTAGCGACACGGATTCCCACTTATGCCACCCTAACATCCAGAGGAAGAAAAACCGGTATCGGGGTATGAGAACGACTTTCTCCTATAACAAAGGACATTTAGTAGCGAAAAGCATTGACACTTCTGCCTTCTAGGCTAGAACCCTCAAAGCTGGAAGAAAGGACAACCTAGCTCAACTGATTGATTGGTACCGTAGCCCCGCGTGTGCGGTAATGGGCAAGGCAGCCTAAAGAAGAAGATGCTGATAGCGAGTGATTCACTCCTAAAAGTCAATCATACTCTGTTTTCGTGGAAGATGGGGTAGCAGGTCTTTTCTTGTTCTTAGGGGGCGGAGGGTTTTACTCAGAAGATTGAAGTGCTGGCAATCATAAGGGGATTGTTGCCTGTTCCCCGTTCAGGGGTGGGGAAGACCTTGGTCTAAGAATGAAAGTCAGAGCAAGTTTTTAGTCCTTTAAGAGTCCAATGTAGAGGAATGGCAGCAAGAACACTGGGGCTAGCGTGTCAAAACAAGTCCTTCTTGATTGACTTCCTTCTGCGGAAGTAGTAACTAGCAAGGAAGTAAGACCCAATAAAAAGAAGAAAGACAGAGCCTTAATTTCACCACTATGAGAGAAGAGGGGTTGAAAGAGAAAGCGCATAAAAGATCCTCGTGAAGAGAGAACGTAACGATAGGACTTCTTCTTCATAACACAGGAAACGGACTCTTCTTGGGACTTGTACTTCCTTTGTTTAGTTAGTAAGAATAGGCCGGGTCTCCCAGTGTAGGACTGCTCCCATTCATTTGGAAAGTTAGAGCATCTCCTGTGGTAGTTGAGACTCCACCCCTCTCTCTAAAAGGGCAAAGGGGAAGTCAAAAGACCAAATCGGGAGCATATCATATATAGTACTTTTTGCATCTCGAAATAACGTATATAATGACTAGCGGTTTCTTACCACTTTTAGTTAAGTGAAACTGTTCAAAGCCCCTTCTTTTGATTTGATGCATTTTTCGGATTGATTTCATTTGATACGGGTTCAGATATTGATTTGCTTTAGCGGGTAAGCACCACTGGTCCTCCGGATGGGTGACTTTTCTTTAGTGAAAGCAAGAAAAAGAACCAGAAAAAGAGGGGTACGGGAATTCTTTATCTGCTTCGGTTGGAATAGCTTTCGTTCTGCCTGCCATTACTTCTTCCTATTAGGAAATTTGCAGAAAAAAGCTAAGAATCGATGTCAAAAGAGAACTCACTTTGAAGTACTAGCTTAGGAAAAGTGCCAGACTCTATCTAGCCAGCCTCTCCAATTGCAGTCCTAGGTTTTGTCCTGCCAAAAATCTTTTTGTTTGAGTTGCTTTCCTTGTTAAGAAATGATGCTAAGGTTGTTAAGGAGTAAGGAGTGATGCTACGGCCCTGAGGTATAATCTCCCATTCCTAATGCTGTCTCTCGGCCAGCCCTCTATCGAGCTTTCTTCAGAAATTCCTGGTGAGATAGAACAGATTGCAACAATAGAAGATGGGCAATGGACCTTATACTTTGATGAATCATCCACAGCCAAGGAAGAAGGTGGTGTAGGAATCGTTTTGAAATCACCAAAAGGAGAGTCAACATCTTTATCCTTTAAATTGGAGTTTCCATGCTCTAGTTCAGAATATGAGGCCTTAGCGATAGGGTTGTCTATCGCTAAAGAAATGAAGATCAAGAAGTGAAAAGTGGTTGGTGACTCAAATTGGGTGGTTCGACAGACAGATGGGACATTCGCACTGAAGGAGATTTCCCTAGCACCTTCTCAGTCCCTTGTGGCCCTAGTTAGGATCTTTGTCCCCTTTCCATAAAAGAAAGACCAACCCAATCATGAAAAAATTTCACACTAGACATGTAGCTTGTGATTGCTCTTAGAGAAGTAGAGGTGGCAAGGGCTGGAAGAGAATAATCCCCAGAGAGAGCAATAGTCAGTCACTCGATAAGAAAAAAGACGCTCTCTCTCGACTCAGATAATGATGAAGCTCGAGCTCATCTCTTGCCTAACCCCTTCGAATATAATTGCTCTTTCGAGTGTAAGTCTTACCCGTTCCTATCATGAGACCTTGAGTAATTCTGCTTGGCGGAGAGGACGAGATGGCAGCTATGCGTGTCAACCACACATGGACATTGACTGATTTACCAGCAGGCAAGAGAGTGAAGGGTGGGTCTTTACCTTTAAGTACTTAACTTTCCGGATGGGACAATTGAGAGGAGGAAAGCTTGTCTAGCGGCCAAAAGCTAGACTCAAATCCCAGGTAACAAATTCTACTGAGACTTTCTCCTGCGGAAATTTTTTCTAAAAATGGATGTTCCGACGTTGAGGTATTCTATTATCACAACCCAAAAGGGTGGGGTTCCATTACCAAGCTCTTCGCCTTTAGAGAGCAAAGGGGATATGGAGCAGGCCTTGAAATAGGTCTAATAGGAATCAAGGGAGCCCTATAAAAGCAATAGGACCTTTCACAGAGACCAAGGCCATGTCGTGAATCGTGAATGCAAGCCATACTTTTGCACCATTGGTTTCAATGGAAAAGAAAGCTCGCCCGTCAGTTAGTGTTTATTGGTAACCTTAGTCTAAAGGGAATGGGTGCAAAGAGGCGGAGTGAAGCGCTGTTCACGTCACAGCTACTATGTTGGCTGTTACTATTTGTTGCATTGATCATAGCTAATTCTAATTCAATTGTGACAACCTCTTTTCTACTCGGCCGTACGACATGAGTTTTCAATGTACCGTTCCCGTTAGTAGACTCGCAGGACCCCCCCAGGGGTGGAGATAATCGTTTGACTTTGAATGCCGAAACCCCTCACTTTGAAAGCAAGGAAGAAACGAGCTTTTCACTCGCGAAAGAAGTCACCACTCGTGCAAGAGCACGGCTGGCTCCCAGGTAAGATGAAGGGTCTTCCCCAGAAGAAGAGATTAGTACTGGAAGGTGAAGATGAAGGAAGGGCTATAACAAAGTCAAAACCATTAAATTAATAGGGGTAAAGAAAGACGAGCAATCCGCGGCAAATGTAGCCCCTATCTCTTAAAAAGAAGAGGATAGATAGGTCTACGAGTTGAGACAGAGAAGTTCTGACTAATCAAGTAGGAGTTTACCCACGAGAGTAAGAGGCAGTACCAGCACCGAATAAAGCAGGGATAGGTGCAGTCGCATTCGATCGAGAGCCTGATACCCATATATAAAGGTATCCGGTGGAAAGACAGAGTGCCTAGAACAGACTTACCGAGAAAAGAGCCTTCTTCAGTAATCAACCGAGCGAAAAGCCAGCCCTTAGCTGCTACCTTTACAGTTCCGAAGAATCTCGATAGTTGTGTAAAAGTTGGTAATTCCATGATACAAGAAGATTGTATGTCGATTTAGCATGAGGTGTGTGATGCATAGCTAAATAAAACGCCAGTGTCTTTGACAGATACGATAGAAGAAAGGAGAGAGGGAAGCGTCAGTCAGCCTTAAGGCATGAAATCGGCATTCTCATTAGCTTTTTTAGTTGAGGTAAGGTATAAGGTAAGGCCAGCAAGTTCGTTCCTTGAAGTATTGGCCTCTTAGTTTAAGCTCTTGGATGATCTAATCCATCTAATCAAAAGCAAGGAAGGATAGACAGTCCAGCAGGTGTATAAGCATGAAGTGAAGATGAAGTAAGCATGGCTTTGTTTGCGCGCCTCTGGAATTATGAAATCCTCTTCTAGGCATGTTCACGATACTATACTAGTGAAAGAAGTTCCTTGCCTTTTGTTTTGCTAGTGGGCTGGTGCAGAATGAGTCTATAGTTATGGTCTTGGGAATCTCTTCGTCCCAGCGATGATGGCTGCCAGAAGCATCGTGGGGCTTGTCAAGGTACAGCTTTTCTAACGGATTTCCAACTGGAAAATCCAATCCAAGCTCTGCCTTTAGCTTTACCCATCTGCTATCAACTATTAACCTATTTTTCAGTATGAATCGAAATCGAGCGTAACTCTGCTCATCCAAACTGGGATTTTAAGCGAAAGTTGGATCTTCCGGTACGCTTTCCCTAAGGTGTAAAAGACTTTTTCAGTTTTAGTAGTTAACAACGTCGTCAACTCGTAACCGGGGAATAGTTGTCCGCCTCCCAAGACTACTCAATCCCTGCTGTATGTCCTGCTGCTGACCTTAGCGAGACAATGGGAGCAGGCTGGACACTCAAAGAATTCGATACAGCGGGGGGAATGAAGGTTCCCCGATTGGATAATAGTATATGCTGACATGACAGGGGAAACTGGCTTGCAGAGTATGCCTTCTTTCTATGAGAAGAAGGGATTTTTCTACCGTAAAGATAGGAGCGGATACGCCCTTCATTGCTAGTAGTGCAAAAAATTCGCCAAGGAGCGGGGGAAGAAAAGCTTCTTCTTATTCAATACTAGCTGACCCAGCCTATCCATCTCAGTTGGAAAGTCTCATCCCGTGCTTGGGTACGAAAGTAGGCGCACTTTTTGAAGTGATATTCCATTTTTTTTACTGTTCGTGGATTAAGGCAGTTCCGTTCCTTTCCGTTAATTCAATATCTGTCTGTCCTGCGAAATCAACAGGAAAGTCATTTTGCAGTTGCTTTAGCAGCTCCGGTAAAGGCAGCATTCATAGCGGATTATCTAAGACCGGTTGAAATCGATACAGTTTCAGGATATGATTCAGCAGGAAGGCTAGTAAACTACTAAAATGAAATCTGCAAGAAACAGTCTTCCTTCCCGATACGGACCTAGTGCCATCCCCGCAGAACCAAAAGAAAGGCTAACAGGGGATTCTAATGTCAAACCTGCCTCAAAAAAGAAAGAACCCGGACGCTGCTAAAGTAAAGGAAAAGAAGATAGGATCCGCCTTAGACAAGGCACCTTGGGAATCCAACGAGAAAACAGAAAGAAAGACAGCGCATTCCCTCACAGCCAATTCTTCTTCAATTGCAGAAGCCATTCTAACAACCTATGAATATGCAGGGATTCTGTCAAAGATCCGACAATAGGGGATTCGATGCCATCAAGACAGCCTGGTATTCCATGTCAAAGCAAAGAAAAAGAGACAACATTATCCCACCAGACATTCCAAAGACCGCGCTAGGACCCTTTCATCCCTTTGCTCCTTTCGCTTCGACCCATGAATCTTTCTATCCATTAATCTTTATCTTAACCAAAAGGAATTCTCTTTTTCTAGTCTGATTTCAGACTAATACAAGAAGAATGCTGCAAGAGGTGACTAATCATGCTATTCCTTCTGTCTTCCCTCACCTCCATCTTCAACTAGAAAGCGGTTTAAGGAGTGCCCTTCGCACCTTACTTCTTCTTTTAGCCTTCGTGCCCCATCCTCCAATGGTGCATTCACTCCCGCCTTTAAAAGTTATTGCTTCAAGTTAACTTGCCTTGCTAATGCTAGCTTGCCTTCTCTTATTACTGTCCAGAGCGGGGAAGAAGCACTACTGAAGGTCATTACTGTGAAAGACCGTCTTATCGATCTTTCTTTTTGTCTAAAAGGCCTCTAGAAAGCCCGCGAGTTCTTCCTCCTTGATTCGTTCGTTGGTCACTCACTCTCTTTAGAGTCGTTTAACACCCAGACTTTCAGGAAAGACAAGAGGGAAGGTTTCTTTATCACAGTCACCGAGACCTAAGCGGAAGGGGAGCCCTGGTCTCGACTGAGAAGCCGGATGGAGTGTGTTCTTTCTTCCTGAATGGCACACCCTATCCGTCGAGCGTTAGCTACCCTATCCTTACCTTAACAGGATAAAAGATGCATTCCGCTTTCAGGCATAAGCTATAAGAACTCAGCTTGGAAGCAATAGAGATTCCCTTGGCTTCGGTTGACCTTCATTCTCTCAGCCTGGCCTAGATTCCGACATTCCTCGCTTTATCCCATCCCTGGCTCAGTTCATGATTCTAGCTTTTCACCCAGTAAAGTGAGGCACTCTTTCTTGGGTCTATGTCCTAGAGGGTAGGGGTGCTTTTTCCTTCCCTTCTATTTCTATGGTGAAGTCAGAGCCGGGGCAATCAAATATCATCGATGGGTCCCAGATAGCTTTGTCTGTTCGCCTTGATGGAAAGAGCTTTGATCCTTCCTCTCCTGTTTTTTATTTCAGTCGGTATGGAACTCGCAACACTCGGAACTTCTCTTGCTCTCAACTTCCAGAGCGTGGCCTTTCCCGTTGTCAGATTTGTCAACAACCTAATCACACTGCTTTCACTTGTGAGTATCGATATGTGAAAAATGAACATAATTTGGCTAACACTTTGGCTGGCTTGCATGTATCCTCCAGTACACCGTCCTCGGCTCGGATCATAGAACTGCCTTGTCCCGATTGAACTGGAATTGGCTAAAGTAAAGACCGGAGAGAGACTTTCCTGAATGCAAGCTTCAAGCAAGGCTTTCTCATCAAGGGGAAAGATTGATAAGTAAAGAGTTCGCCTTGAAAGAAAGAAGTAGCTTGGGGCAAGTACAACCTGTAGAGTAAGGAGCTCCAGGAAGGTCTTGTACCCAAGAGGAAGAGTAGGGAATGCCGTATAGACAGAGCCCTTTCTCATTCTTTCTTCTTGCCCATGAAACTAGGTCCGCTTTACCACCTAGTTGGAATCTTTTACCCATGGGGTTCTGTAAGTCAAAAATCTATCAAATGAACAAACTTCCAAGACGGATAGAATACTGTAAGTAAGCACTAAGACAAGGACTGAACAAACTTCTTAACGACGAAAGCACTTTGAATCTTATTGTTTGATACTGTAGTGGCACTAGTATGAAGACTGCTACCCTCATATGGAAACTCCTTATTCTCTCTTTTCTTTTCGCGAGCACTCGTATGTAACCCGCCTCTCCTATAGAGACTTCCAGCAATAATGGAACTAGAAACTGCTCTTCTCCTTACAATAGTGGGCATAACTAGCTACAATTTCTCATTCTCAAATGCTGGAAAGAGATTCGAAATGGCAGGGCTTAAGACACTCGCTTTTATGACTGGCATCCTGCTACACTTGCGTTATTGAAAAAGTGTCTTTTCCAAGCTCTATCCTTGTCTATCCCACCGCTATACTCCTACTAGCTGTATAGAGAAGAAAATACGTGATGGATTCCAGTGGTCTTTCAGCTGGCCAATAAACTTACTGAAACTTGCTCAATTGGCGTAGATCAAATAATAGAACATGCCAATCTCCAATTGGTATGAAAGGGTTCGAAACCGTTAACAAAGAGTCCAAGCAGAAAGATGACTTATGAAAAGGAAGAAGAAGAGCGGATTCTATTCGACTCTCTTAGTCCGATATAAGGAAATCGAATCATCCTGGCGGGAATCAGTTGTATGTAGTTGCGTCCTTACTTGATTCAATCTTTGTTAGAAGAGACTCTCTGCTCAGGCTTTCAACCCATTTAGAAGCTTTGTTTACTAGCGGCCTTCCGATCGAGATAGAAGAGAGAGGCCTGACTCTCTCAACCTCCTTTACCATATGATCAAATGAGGGACAACCTACCTCGGCCTATCCCATGCAGATAACAAGATAAGCGACCTATCACGAGTAGGTCGCTTATCTTGTTATCTGCATGGGATATGGAGTACTCGCACTCAAACTAGATATTTTCAAATATCGGGATTGCTTCAATGGCAGAAGCCGGAAGAGTGAATTCAGCGATTGCTTTGTGACATGGTCAGTGGAATATTCCCTCTGACAAGTAGGGGAAGCTACTATCTATATAGGATTTCGTGAATCAAATCATGGAAGAAAAAGACGACTTGCGCGACCTTGTATGGATAGGATCTAATCTACTATCAGATGGAACCCGCCCACGGGGCATTCAAATCTTCTATTTGCTGAAAGCATTTCTTACCGAACCGATTTCGCCGATGCCTCATCCGGGCATTGAGAAACTTTCCTCCCTATAGGAGGTGTTAAGGGCTCTTCCTGACTAGCTATGTGTCTTAGGAGAGATGGCTTACCATAGAACAGAGAATTGCTTACCAAACCATCCACTCAGACGTACCAGCGCTTCTCTCCCTTACTAAACTAAAGATTCAATTTCTTCAATTAGATCGCTCCTTAATTAGGGACTTCCCCAACTAGAACTATACTCGTTTTTCCAGTAGCTTTGTCCGAACTAGTCTTCTTTCTTTTGCTACGGCAGTGCTCATAGCTTTCTTCTTCACACATAAAAGTCAAGGATAATTGTCTACTCGTATAAGGGTTCTTAGACTGACTTTCGAAAGGAAAAAAGAATTCAACCACATGCCCTCAAAACTGAAATCGAAAAGAGGGTCAATGAGATGCTGCAAAATGACTCGATCCAAGACAGCTCAAGTCTCTATGCATTTTCCGTCTTACGAGTAAAAAGGAAGGGGCGAGCCTGGTATTCTTAGATCGGACTTTGCCGGGTAAATGAAAGAGTTTACCGGATGCGGCGGAATCGAAAACATACTTTTTCCGCCCGTGCAAATTCTTTTTTAGTTTAGGAGAAAAGAGTTCCACATCTCTGATTTCCATTGCCAAAATGCCCTTGCTTTTCAGTAACGCTCGAAATCACTGATGTCGAGTTCAATCAGAGTAGCTTACGGACTCGGGGCTCAAAAGATTGAAGTAATTCAAAGGGAGGGAGGAAAGGCTATACTCAAATCCCAGGTAAAGATTATGCTGAGACTTTCTCTCCGGTAGCTAAACTAACCATGGAATGAGGGACAGGGACCTTACTCGTCTTAGAGCAAGTTTTTTATTAAATTAAATCGAAAAAGGAAAACTTCATTACCTAATAAGACCGGATTTGCCGCATCGGGAAAGAGAGGGGGAAAACTCACTCCTATTTAGTTTAGAAGGTGATCATTCCTATCAGAAAGAAGATCGGGTGGGCGATACTATACTTGCTTTGTGGCGTCTTTCATCAAAGATCGGTGTCAAGTTCGGCAGGGGAGAAAGAAAGAGACTTTAATTGCCCAACTCAAAGCTGCTTTGTCGGAGATTCCGCAGAGAGAGAGTTGGCACCGGCACGGCATCGAATGGAATCTTTGACGCATAGTCCCTGAGATTCTATATCTAATCGGCCAAGGAGCTCAGTGAACCCCAGTAGCTGTCGCTACCCCATGACTGTTAGTGAGAACCGTAGATTGAATGACTTTTCCCTCGACTGGACTTGAACTTATACTATGAAGAACAGGCGCTATCCCAATGGGTGCAGGATCGACTTCAACCAACTTAGGGCGGAGCAAACAATCAATCAAGCCATGAAGCAAGTGTAGTTGTAGTGAGCAGAGTCTGGAAACTAAGCTCTAAAACCTGATGTTCATCCACTCGTTGACTCTGCCCTTAGTAGGCGCGCAGACAGAAATGATAGTAATGTTGCCTCAACGTGGAGGCTTCTCTCCCGGTGTTCATTTACTTTTTGCTTATGTTGAATGACTTCATGACCCCGAAAGCAGCATTCCAAGTATCAGTCCCTTTGCTGCTGCTTACATAGTGTTAGCCGATGCCTTAAAGAAAGCTGCAAGGCAATTAGAATAGTGAGTTGGCTCCTCGCGCTTTGTTGAGTGCTTTTAAGCTCACTCATCTTCTTCCTGACCTTATTCTCGAGTAGGAAGGGTTCTCGCTACTAAAGAAATTTCTTCAGCCTGAAATGTCTTTCAAGCTGATGAAGGAAGGGCGAAAATCAATGTCTAAGTTCGGTAAGGATGTCTATAGTAAGAGAGAGAAAAGCTCGGTTATCACTATCAAAGCATTATGGATGGTAAATACATGGCTTTAAAGCTCAATGCTTCGCCCTTCTTAGGGAAGGCAGTAGGTGCTTGGGTTGGAACGAGGGGTAAGGCAAGAGAAGCTTTCTCGCCCATCACACGAGAGAAAGAGTCCACTAAAGCTAAATGTCAAATAAAAATCTCGTATGTAATGAAATGGCCTTGATCGAAGATAGCCGAATTAGGGCAAACGCAAAAAATCTGACCAGATGTGCCACCCCCGAACCAAACCCTACCTAAACAAAGAAGGGATGTGCCTTAGTTCAGTCTCGATCTCGAGGACGGGATAATAGGGGTTCGGCGTAGCACCGGATATGTCGGAGTAGTCCCAGTAGATGGACAAGCCAGTAGTACCAATCAAGGAAGCCTTTCACTGTAGAGCTTTCTTTCCCGATGGGGACTAAGAAAAGGAGAATAATAGCATCTAGCTAAACAGCTGCAGCGGAAAAAACGACAAGCAAAGAGCGGCAAGGGATAGGCCTACATTACTTTGTTATTCGCCGAGAACGGCTTACGAACCTCGCATCCCTCTTCGACCTCTTCATCGTAGGAAAAACAAGAACATCCTCAAACAAAATCGGCAGCCAAAAGGACTACGAGAGGAGGTAAGGTTCTTAATCCGAGCTAGGATGTAATAAATAGGGCGGAATCAAGAGCGTTGCGCTCAGGGCATTGGTTTTTTAGACTTACTCAACCTATTATGGAAACTGACCCTTTGTGGCTCTTCAGACGATGTGTCCAATACAACTTCGGAGTCAGCATGTTCACAGGCATCGTGTTAGGAAATGGATCCTGGTCCACCAGCATGACATCCTTCTGCTTTCCTGGGAACCCCTTCCCCTTTATTTCGAGACATGGTTGAAGAAAAGGCTAATACCCTGACTCCAAGGTCGCCTACTCCTTCAAAGTCGAAAGCTGCTGATTCTACCCCGTTCAAGAGATGAGGATTAAGTGAGTTCCCCGAGGGTAGAAAGAATAAGAAAGTCCATCCCTCTTTATCACCCTAGAAGTAGAGTATGGGCATGAGCATGAGACTTTCATTAGTCTGGTTCGCTAGCTGCTCTACCCGCGCACTTCTTTTATCCAAGGGTAGAAGAAGGAAATTAGAACCTCCTTACAAACTCGGATTAGCTCTTTCTCTTTAGACTGAAGCAGCACTCGATGCACCTTACGTTCTACCCGGACAGAACTATGCTCTATAGCTGCTTTCTCGAAAGAGTCTTAGGAAGCAGAGCTTTTTTTATCCTTACTCTCAAAGGTTTAGTATCCTTACCCAAATGGGTTTGGCCAGTACCGGAACCAACCATTCTAAGAAAACTACCTCCGATTCGGGAAAGCCTGTAAACTGTCTTGAGTTAGCCAGCATACCATTTCGTTTCTATCTATTGGAAACGGATTCCAAGGCCATGTTTATATAGCAAAAAAATGCCTTCCCATTAGCCTCTGGTCCGACATTGCTTTGATTCAATCTCTCGTTAAAACGAAAGAGAGGGGCATTGTAGGACGATTTCCTGCCCCGTGAAAGGAGATCTTGGAACGCCCTACACGCCCTATGAGTTTTTTTCAAAGTGCTATATATAACAACGCAATTCTGCCCCGAAAGCTGAACCACGAATTAGTCTAATAAAGCTTCCGGTTGGGCGAGGAACTCTATGGAGTCGAACTAGTGTGTTAAGCATAGACTTTCCTATCTTCACTGGAAAACACGGAGACTATTAATGAATTCCTGCCCCGATCAAGAAGAGATCTTGGAACTATTCCAGATGAGTGACCGTAGGCGATCTAAGGTTACCGTCTCTCCGGCCCCATTTCGGTGCACGAGTGGAGAAGACTTCGGGCCCGCCGCTTTCTTGATTCACTCCATCACTAAAGAGGTTTCTCTACTTTCTTCTCTTATGATATTTCTTTTCTTTTTTTTCTTCTTTCTCTGTCTCTTGTCAAAAGAAGAGGAGTCAGTTGATCTCGAAGCCAAGGCTTTTTTTTAAAGAGATTTTTTTCCCAGTAGGGATTCATATCGTAGTTGGCTTTCTCCCAGAGCACAACGAGATCTGTTGGTAGAAAAGATGCGGATCGGATGATCAAGATGGTTCGGGCTCCGCATTGGCATCAAGAGTACTACCCTTTTTTTTGGAGGCGCGGTTCCTCGAATCCGGATAGGATAAAAGAAAGAATAAATGAATTTAGAGGTTGCTTAGCATAGCAACGAAAGAAGCATAAGAAGGAGAAGGAGAGTCCGGCGAGCTGCTATTGGCTTGGATGTAAAAGCATTGGTCCTTCTTTTTTTAGGGTTTCTGCTTCTCTCGTGAGCCGGTTAGCTAATGGAATAGACAGATGGATTAGTGGCAACAGAAGGACTTGATTACAGGTATCTTCCTCTCGGGGTTCTTTAGACCAGCAGATGGGAGAAGGTTAAGAAGGCTTAGTTTCTTGGTTCTACAAGGCCGGTATCAAAGAGATTTTGGCATGGCACCTAAGTCACTCCGTTCTGGCCTAATTGTATTCGCTCTAGGCGTAGCGCGTCGTTTAGGGAGCTACTCTATTTTTAGAAAGTTTTTCAGATCCCTATCAATTGTTCCTAGTGCTTTAGTTACTTTAGCTTGATGTCGAAGCACGAGGGGAGATCGTCGAAGTTTCTGTTTCATGTCGCGGCAACATTGAAGCCGTGCTCACAACCAACAACAAAGTACCGACGGTTCATCTACTATAGGAAATTTTTTCAGTAGACAAAGAAGTTCTTTGGACCGAAGAGAGGAGTGAGAAATGAGACACTCGCCCTAAAGTAAGAAAGCGTAGCCCCAGACTCAGACCAGTAAGCTATCAGTAGAGCTGGTACCCCTTTCCCCTTTGCACCCTCTCCTTTTCAGTCGAGCTTCACTACGTCCAATAATGAATGAAAGAAGAGAACTCTCTTCATAAGATCATCCAATCCCCGGTCTTTTTTCTCTCTTTGGTACTTCTCCAATAGGGGGGGAAAGTTCGATGTCCCAATCGGAATCACTAGGCATTTCGCTTCTTCCTCCTCCTTTCTGTTTGGAATTCTTTCTGAATAACCTACTCTCTGATTGCGAATTCGAGTCCACCTTATTTTCGCTTCGGCGATGCGATGACGATGAGAAACAATAAGAGAATAATATTTCTATTTGAATTTCTGTATTTCAAGAAACAGTATTTGAAGTGGAAGTGGTTGTATTTTAAGTAGAAGCCGGACAGGAGCTTTTCTGTTTCTGTTCCGCGTCTTAAAGCCGAAATGGATGTTTCCAGGTCTGTAATTGTCGTTTCTTAGTGCACGTATATCGTCATGTCTAAAATGAGTCTAATGTGCGAAAAGTCCTTAAGTACCAAACTGTTAGAGAAGCACGGCTGGCTCTGACTTTGAACCAAAGGTCAGTCTTAAGTCGAGAGGTCCGTAGTGTGACAGGCTAGGTATTCGAAAGCGAATATAGAGAAAATCAAGTCTGAACTTTTGGGCTCTACTTTTCACTTTTCCTCGATGTACCGATCTTGGATTCCGAAGTCGAAAAACCAGGAGAGTTTCGCCCCATTACTCAGCCCTACAAAGGAGACATTATCGTTATGGATACTATTTCCCAATTTTAAATTTTAGTTTTCTAAGATATTTTTCTAACTCACATGGCTTTCGAAAGGGGCGAGGCCCTATTACCTTTTTTCTGAAGTCCAGGGGGGTCGATAGACTAAAAAAATCAGACATTGTGAAATGCTTCGATAACATCGATCATCAGCACCTAATCTCATTTCTTTCTTACTATGTGGGTAATGACATATGTGATTCTTATCTCGTCTTTCTTAACTACTCAAATCATGGACAAAAACGGTAACGATTACTCTAACCACATGAAAGGTATTTTCCACAAGGCAGCCCTCTCTCTCCTGTGCTGATGAACATATTTCTTCACCAACTTGATGTGAAAATCAAGGCCTTTATGAATCGAGAAATGAGTTTGTGCTATGTACGATATGCAGATGATATGGTCTTTGCTATCCAAAGCGGGGCCGATTCAGAAGGAACATATGAGAAGTTTAGGCGCTTCTTTCAAAAGGCGTTGAACAACCTAAAGCTGTCTGCGACTTCTTTAGAGCTTTTCCGAGAAAAAAGAGAAGCAAAAAGAAGAAGAATACTACTAGTCTTAGGCTTGGTCGTCTCAATCGGATCGACGGGGACCCTAGAGATAAGAGCTCCTCTTAGGCAGACTCTCTCAGGTCCTAGTTTTCTGGGAATCTCTTTTGATCATCGGGTGAATAAGCTGGTCCAGCATCAACATCATCCCGGTTGTTGTCCCTCGCCTCTGGCTTGAAAGCAATCATTGATCGCCATTCTGGGCCATCTCATTTACAGCATTTGCTTGTCACGCTTCGAAAGGCCGTTTCTTTCTTCCATTGCGGACTTGTCCTTGGAGGCCTCCCTACTGGAGAATACCATTATTTTCTCATTAACTTCTTGAGATGGAAAAAAATTATAGGAAAAGTTTATCTCACAGCAGCAGTCCATCTCGCGCCAGCAGCGCATCTTGCATCAGGAAAAGCAGGGTAATCATTCGTCCACGACACCGAATGTCCCTCTCAAGGTTTAACGCTCAGCCTTCTCATTCGACACTCCCTTTTGGACAGTATTATATGTATGAGTGGGAAAGACCTGGACCAAGAGGCACCACTACCTGGAAACCCGGTTTTCCATTGTCAACGAATGGGCTACTGACTGGGCCCTTCCCTTAGTGCTTACCTAAATAAGTTGAACAAGACTTCCGTGAAGAAGAAAAGAATTCACTAAGCCCCTTTCATGTAGGTGTAAATACTATGTTCCGTCACAGCCTTCCATGTTGTACTCTTCCCTACGTCCATGCCAGAAAGAGCCAGCTTGAAAGCCCCAAACTACTACTCCGTTAGTGGTCTAACCTTTTATCCGTCTCAGTAACCTGGCCCAGCATAAGAACCGCCTATCCATCCATTGCTCTTGCGTATTCCAATACCCTTTCATGATGTCGCGTATGGATCCTTGAGAATGAATGCGTCGTTAGACCTTCCAATTAAAGTGTCGCCATGTGGTGTATTGTGTATATGGATATAGATGCTCAGATGCACCCTTCTCCGCATTTATGGATGAATGTATCCTAGGGTGGACACAAAAAACAAGGGTCTGAAAGAGGCTCGCTAATCAATAAGCGGGAGAGGGTATGAAAGCCAAGGAGTCAACCAGGTAGAACTCATTCTACGGCCATTTTCATTAGTCAAAATCTTTCTTTTTTTTCCATTTCAGGTGTCTTGTGTCATTTGCTATGAAAGACGACAAAGAGCGTTTATAGTGCCCTTGGCCGTAGAGCGTGTTTTTCGAGTCTTAATCGTGGAGAATATTGACCCACGATGATCCCCATGCTGTTGATTCCGCCAGGGTCTCTCCAAGATTGAAGTCACCTTGCTCTTTTGCCCCCTCCCGGACCCTTTCTCTTGAATTTGTGAATCGTTGAGTGCTTACTCTTTCTTTATAGGGAGGGCGCCCCGTTCGTTTCGAGATTGGATTCGTCTTTCTTATATGTTTTCATTCCATGGACTATTTGATTTCATTTTCAATGTCAATCCGTATTTCATCTCGCTCGTAAACAAAAAAAAAAAAAGGATTCAGGCTCGCCCTCGCTAAAGTGGCAAAGAATCCTTCGCCGCGATTCTAATTACATACATAAACCAGTCGCTGTCTCTACAATTTCGTAGAATATATGGATGAAGTCTCATTCATGGATTCATCTGGTGGGCAAGCCCTCGTAGAAAAAATCTACCTAAAGATTTGTCTCGGACGCTTCGATCACTGAATTAGACCCTAACCCTACCACATGTGTTTAAGTTTGAGAGCCACCCTGTTCTCTATGGGTCGAAGCCCCAGACCAAGACCTTGTCGTGGATGGGGTTGCCCGATAATATGACTTACTGTTTATGTTATGGCTCTGTTGCTGGACAGTCAGCGGGAATTCCGGGCTGTCCTTGACAAGTGATCAATCCAAAGAGCTCCGATCGATGGAAGAAAGCGAGCACTCAACCTCACCTAGATCTTCCTTTGTTGCACCTAATATAGAAAGAAAGAAGACTGGTAATAGGTCTCTTTTCTTTTGGAAAAATAGATCTAAGTGTAGCCTGTTTTTGATTCATCCAATTGTGGAGAGTGAGTCTAGTTTCATACTTGCAATTCCTATAAAGGAGTTGACCCGCATCAGTAAGAGGGATGATATATTGCCAGACTTATCCCTGGACCATTTGCTGCCTACTTTACTGGCCTGGCCCTACCCCCTACTTGAATGAAAGCACTACGCCAAGTCCTTTTTCTTATTCCTTACTCTATTGGCTGGCTCACGGGACTCCTTGATCAGTGGAACCACTCTATTTGATTACTACTTATTCATTAAGCCCGTCTTTTATGCATACTTTGTTTAGCCCAGGAGGGATTTCTCGAAAAAAAAATGGGGCTCTTCTTCTTCAAAAGAGATCTCTGACAACTCGAGTCATCCACCACTATTACATAATAGGCGGCCTCCTTCTGATCCAAGGCGCCCTTCTGTTCCAGCTGGATTATTCTCCTTTCTTTCAGGTCACTTTTCATGCAGGAATTAAGGTTGGGAAACCCCTTAGAGCGTGAGTAGAGTCTTCAATCACAAATGAAATTGGATCAAGAGCCGTACTGGTTGAATAACATTTTTAGGTGCCATAGTTTATTGCAACTGAACCCTTGACCCGGTTGCTAATGAAAAAAAAGAAAGATATTAAAGGTTTGCTTAGCTAGCTGCTTTGACTGGTGGGACAGAAAGAAGAATCTATCTTCAAGGAACTTCTTTTTGGCTGAACTAACCTCTTCCTTTTGCAGCCAGCGGGGAATCCGATTTAATATGAAGTATCCGACTCAGAATCCAAAGATAGAGACACATCTCTACCCTTTTCACCTAGAGCATCATTGTTCATCCGATGACGGTCATGCTTCAAAGTGGAACAAAAGAAATTGGTTCGAGGACCGGCATCCTTCCTTCGAGACTTTCAGTACCTCTCACATTAGTTCGAGCAGCTCGACTGTAAAGGAGAAGGAGGTCATGTGCTAGCCCTTATCCCTATAAGTTCTTTGACAGCCTTTCTTCCATTCCTCCGCCAAGAGAAACCCTAGGGCATTCCTCTCTATCAATGACTGAAGAAAGCGGGCTATAAATTCCTTATTTAATAGGGAGCTTTCTTTCACAAGGTCTTCTGTTTATTTACAGAAAGCAAGCTCTCGCAAAAGAACCTTTATCCCGAAAAAAGCAAAAGAGTTAGAAAACATGGTAATTGCTACGCTACTCTAGCCAGTCGAATGATAAAAGGGGAGTTGAAATGGAATTGATTGAATCAAAACTGCTAGTTAAAAGATCGGCATAAAGGAGAAGGGATTAGCAATAGCTAAAAAAAGAAAAGGGGAAGAACCTATCTAGTAACCGAAGTCTTTCAGAGAACTGAAAAATGGTGTTAAATGGGAGCTCGCATAGACCGCTCGTATATAAAGAAGGTCTTATCTCGGCAGGAAATCTCACAGGTAAGGTGAATCTATTACAATAGGATAAGAAATCTGACTTTTTCACAGAAAGGGATTACCCTAGTCCTGTAAGGAGAAGGATTATAGTGGGATTGACTCCTGGTAAGGAACCGTCTTTACATCTCTAACTTGTTGGCTCGTTAGGAAGGGAAGCACTGATAAGAATAGCTATGGAGAGCATTAAGTAAGAAATGGTAAGGAGTCATTCGAAGGTGCGTAAACAAAACACCAGGAGAGGTCTGGAGTGGACACTATCCTTCAATGTCTTAGCCCTCATAAGTAAAGACTAGTTATCCATCGGCTGGAAATGGATCATAAGTAGAAGTAACTGAACTGGCTTAGAAAGACTCCGAGATTGATTGCAGTTGCCCTCGGAAGGGAGTAGGATTAGGATATATTGGAATGGAAGAGTTAGCGAGACAAGAGCAGCGGCAACTGGTTGAGTAAGAGCTGGTACGATCAGATCTGCAGCCTCTTTTTCTTCCTTGAATCTGTCACTCATCCAATGCATATTCTCAAGCAGTTGATTCTGGGCATGAATATGAGATAAGTGCCTTAGCATTAGTGCAATCAGTGCCTTGGCTTCAACTATATTCATTCTTGGGCTTCTCTTCCGAAAGAGCTTATTTTTATTAAATCCTTCTTACCTATTATATTCCTCCAAGACCGGTTACGAAAGCAGCTCCCCCTAGGCATGAATGTGAGGCTCCTTCTCTTGCAGTTGAACTCTCGTGGGAATTGGCAGTTACTTGAGCATCTCTCTCTGTGCATCCTACTAAGACGGCATTCTCTTCCTATCTTCACTGTGACATTTGCTTCTTATCTCGAAAGAAAAGTCTCCTTTTAAAGCTTAGCCAGCATAGAAATTGAGTTTGAGGAAGATAAGGGATTATTTTTCAAATTCTTATCAGATGGACTTTTAAAAGAGCTTATAAAGCAGATAGATCTTTCTTTTGTACTCAAGAGGATGTATAACTCTAACTGATATAGGATTTTATGGAAGAGGATTGGATTCTGCTCTTTCTTTCTTTTGAATCAGTCTAATCTTTTATTTCATAGTTCCTTATATTGGAAAGGAGATTGGCTTAGCTTAGTCTTCGTATAAGTTCTATGGTTGAAGAGTGAAAGCTCCGATTTTAGGACTTAGAAAAATAGCAAAAGGACAAGAAGGTTAGTCATTATTCATTCTTTCAGTAAACTGCTTTCTTATTGCCAAGAGAAAGAAGGGCACTTTCTTCTACTTGTAGCGAAAGGGTGAGAAAACTCGACCAAAGGCGAAGGGAAAAAGGTACGAAGTGACTCGAGCAAAGCGTAAGAGATAGGTTTACGAAGCGAAATCCCGAAAGGAGTTTTGGAAGACTTGGGAAGAGAAGGGATATAAGAGTTCAATACCTGAAACGGGAGGGAGGGACTTAATGATGAAGGGCCTTCCTTTCTTATTTAAGCCGCATGATGGTGGATGCAGAGCAAAAAAACTCGCCTATCGAGAAGATGTGCCTCGGACTTATATTCCCAATCAAAAAGCTCAGGCATTCTCTCTTGGCACATCAAACCTTGCTCATATCCAAGGTGGACCTCATTTAATACGTCATGACAAGATCAGCACTATCGGGGAATTTAGCCAAATAGGCAGTCTTACTAATGGAGCTTTATATCCTATCCTATATGCCCCCACAAAAAGCGATCAAAGGACAAGCCCTTGCAGACTTCCTGGCAGCGCATCCAGTTCCAGTCTAGGGAAAAAAACTAGGAGCGATGTCTATCCACAATCTGAGCTCATGGTTGACAATAGGAATCCGGTCCTATCTTGAGGAAGATGCCCGAAGTGAGATAAACTGCCTAGAACCTAAATAGTCAGTGTATACGGTATATCGCGGAATCTTCTTATTTACTTTCATTTTCTGTTGTATAGGATCTTTCGCGTCATTGGAAGACGAAAGGGAATCCGCTATAGCTTCATCACCCGCTGCCACTTAATACTCATCTGATGTCTCCTAACGCTAACATAACATAGGATCTTTTCTAAAATTAGCTCTTTCTGCCAAAGAAAAGAGTCTTCTGTTGCGGAGGATGGGATGTTCTCGGACCGAGGTAAAAAAGGGGAACCTTACATAACTCGAAAGTGAATACCTGTCAGTAAGATAGATCTTTCTTCAGAACACCTTATCTAAGCGTCTAGTGTCATGGTTTGATCAATCAATCGAATTCAAAGAACAAGGGAGAACTTCTAGTAGAATAGAAGATTCTGCCATCGCTTAATCAAGCGCTACTGCTTCATTGAATTGTGCCGGCTGAGTCAGAAGAAAATGTGGTCTTTTATGCAGCTGAGTCCTCTGTCTCCCAGCCTCCTTTTCTAGTTATCTCGTGAAGGAAGAATCTTTTAGGGAAAAAAAGGGAATCTATTTTAAGGATCGCACCGCTATGCCGCCGGAAAGGGAACTTTCCCGTGTTATCTGCAAAACCTCACCCCTTTCATTACTAGTACTATCCGCGGGCACTCAAGCTGCGGTATTCGATAGAATAGAATCTATTACCAATCCAATCAGAGACGTTGGGAAATGAAGTAAAGAATCCTTGGTCCTACCTAGTCTTTCTCTTGAGTTCCGGGGAGAATCTTTTCTGAATCTGATAGTTCTTAAATCTGAATTTTGAGAAATTCAGTCCTCAAGCTTAGGAATGAATTCAATACCGTCAGGCTTGGAAACAAAGTCAAAGATTAGACAGGGGAAAAATCCCATCTCAAAGAAAGAAGTTATCAGTACCCGGAGTCATGGTCAAGTAGAGGGATCTGGTTAGAGTAAGAAGTTTGATTCCCCTGAGGGGTTTTCTTTCATCATAGGAATTGGTAAAAGTCTGAAGTCAAGGTTAGTGAATGCTGCCATCTCTTCTTGCTGATACTGATCGGAAGGGGATCGAGCTGCACGACGAGCTATTTTAATAGAGATTTCTTCTTTAATGTAATTTCATGCTGATAGAAGTTGGAGTGATCTCCGTATCTTCTTTATTATACGTAGAAATTCCCGGGGATGATGAGGAGGGATCCCCTTCTCTTGATATATGAAGACCCCAGCCACACACATCGGGGTTCTGAGACAAAGACATTCCACAGAATGGAAGCTATGGGACTGATAACACAGACGCGAGTCAACCTCCTTTCCTTTGATTGAGTCAAATCCGAGAACCATAATCAAGCCACTAGAGCACGCACAGCGGGAGTAGCCATTGGCCAAAAAGGCAGAAAATCAACAAGAGCGAAAAGATAGGCTTGTTATCGCATGTCTTAGTGATCGCCGGAGCTTGATCTATGCGAAGATCTTTCTTTGTCAAAGTCGTGAGAGCGAAAAAAGAGCTAGCAGGACACTCATTAAGATGTATCCCCTTTCTATCCTCGGAAAAGTGCTCTTAAAGAACCCTTTCCAGCATTGAGGGGTTGTTCCCAGCCTTGATTGTTTTCAAGCAGCGGCTACTAGATAGAAGAGAAAGGGCTAGCCTGGTCATCAGCACTGCTCATCTTGATTGAAGAAGAAGAGTTCATACTAGGCCAAACGCTTCCTATCCGCATTGAGTAGGTATTAGGTCTCCTCTTCTCTTTAGATATTCTAGACGAAAGGGTTTTTGAACAGCTAGGGTAATGAACAAGAGAGGTTAAGCCAAGGGGTGGGGGGAATGAAGAATGGGATAAGCGGGAAGTCTAGCACAATCCCATCTCATCTAGCCCTCTAAGAAAAAGAAAAAAGCCCTAAAGAAAGAAATTCCTGGGTTTCTTTATGGCTACTAGATTGAGCTTTGGCGAAGAGAAGCGATATCGAAAAGAAAGGAACGGACCTTTGGAAATGAAAACTTTGATTTAAAAGTCTCCCTCATTCGCTTAATAGGTTGTACCGTTAAATCGTTTGGATCCTGGGTAACCCACCTCAGGGCAGGGGGAGCACGAGAAATCTGGGGCTTCTCTTTTGACAATTGAATCTCTTTCTTTTACTGGCAAAAAAGAAAATGGCCTGAAATCCACATGGAACGGAACTACAACTGGATGGAAAAGGGATGGCAGAAAAGAGACTGATCCAATCGTAACTTGCTTTCTCACAGGCTCACAAGCAGGCTTTATCACGTGCTTGCTACTAGCTCGGCTGGCATGACATTGAAAGAAGGGGCTTAGCTTAGAACTCCAATTTTGTTTGCTCGCTCACTCGATACGCTTACTACTAGAGCGTTATGGGTTTAGCTTTTCTTCTGCAAGAGGATCAATGGGAAAAGGAATTGAACTGGCTTAAAATCTCAAATCAAATAGCTTAGGTCCTTTACCTTTGACCTATCCCTCTTATCCGCTTGAAAGACTACTGATTTTGCTAAAGAACTAGCTTGCCCTTGCCGGGGTTTCGTAAACTTGTCTGATTGACATCCCTCTCCCCTTGGTTGAGCACTCCATCCCTCTCCTTCTATTGCTGTGAGTGTTTACTATCTTCCGAATGTTGCTGCCCTTCTTTGTTTGACACCAACAAGACTTCGGAATCGCCTTCTTCTTCTTACACCCTTGACGAGGAAACCACCAGACACTGATGCCATTCAATCAAATGGAGAAGCAAATCTGTGAACTACCCTGCACTACTTCTTCTTCAGTCCCGTCGTAGCACTTCTTCTTCGTAAAAAGAAGATCTTTCTCCTTCTCATGCTAGTAGACCCTTTCTTTGAACCTTGGAATAGTTATTCCTCCGTTACCTCCGGAGATTCCTCTTCATTTTCGAATATGCCTGTTCTCTTCTTATTGTATTTCTTAAATTCCATACTGT